>JAKZHN010000007.1:1067112-1242047 GCA_037179335.1 Cyclaneusma minus
TTTATGTGGGTGGGCTCTCCGGCGGCGCCGGGCCCGGGCGCCGGGGCGGGGGGCCCGCCCCCCCAAAAAAAAAACGGTTGGCAAACTTCGACAACCGTTTCAAACTTTCCAAGGTGAAAGACCCTCTATGAATGGTTCAGAACCTTTTAACCGTAATTGAGATTTGTAACTATATTACCGTTTCCAAAATTTAAAACTACCAATACCTAGTATTTGTTTACTTTTCCAATTTATTATTATTGCACTACCTATTTAGCTCCAGCTCCAGCTCCAGCTTTCCAGCTTTCCAGCTCAGCGTATATATAACTATTGAGGTCTGGAGGAGGCAGCCTGGCATGCGCTATATTGGTGGTTGGAAAGAGAGGGCGAGGGCGAGGGTAAAGAGGTTCTGGCATACATTTATGATTAGCATAATGTAAATAAATAGCGCGGGGACTTCTGACATGCGCTATAGCGCACGCAAAGCTGGATATAGAGCTGGATATAGAGCTGGAGCTGCAGCTGGAGCTGGAGCTGGAGAAGGCTGGAGGCTGGAGGCTGGAGATGGAGCTGGAGCTGGAGCTGGAGCTGGCAACCTTGAATACGGTTAGAAATGGTTAAAAACAAATAACGGTTATAATAGTTATAATGGTTTTTAAGGTTTTTAACGGTATTTTGAGTTCCAAACCATCCATGAACCGTTTTTTCTCACCCCCCCGCTCCGCTAAGGTGGGAATATTCCAAGTAATCGAAAATCTTATTCCACCAATGTTAGGCCTTATACAGACTTTTTTTTTCATGACACTGTAAAGTCAACTCATATCATAAGGTAGCCATTTTCCATGTGCGTCTGATTCTCGAGAAAGTCGATGATCCATTACTAAATGCACGGGTCGCGATAGTGGAGGACCATTTAATAGCATCTGAATTTCGTCCTCCAGAGGAACATGGTGTCCAAACTTCCTGTATTCACAATCTGCAAGCATGCCCCCGACTCCCTGTTGTGGAAGCTTGATCGGGATCGAGAAGTGAGTAGTGTTACCGCGACGCATACGACGAAAGTTGCGAGGAGAATTGTCGCGGCGAAGTATTATGAGAGCGAATGGGTCGTTTCTGAACAGGGCCTCCTTGGCCTCGATGTACATCTGTCTGCTCACAAACAGCAAAGTGAGATTAATTTCTTCCGATTCGTTGATGGAGTCTGAGTCAACGTTGAAAGTCTTGAGGACGATGGTGCCTCGAATAAAAAACTCTGTTACGTCGATAGCGACCACCCCAGTAGGAGAACCAAGGACATGTCCGTAGATGAGGCCTCTGACCTCGCGTGGAGCCCAAGAGAAGAGAGATTGCGCGGCCAATGGTAGGGATGCCGAGGCGTGACTGTTTGTCTGGTACGAAGTCCACATCGTAGCGTATTCGGTGCCAGAGGGCTGTGATGAGGCCATAAGGGATGATCGATGGGTGGTGGATAGACTGGCGCCTATAGGGAGGTGTGGAGTTGATACTTTACAGAACAGGAATTTAGAACTCGTGGCAGAAATTCTTCTGCGTGAAATATAAACACGACTTGTGTGATATTGATAGATAAGGACAGATAAGGAAAAAAAAGTGGTATACTCGCTTAGGTGAGGTGAGAGCTGCTAGCTACGGTGGCGGTAAGGAATCCACCTCGCATGATCTCGGCCGTAGAAATAGGTGGACAGAGTAGCCGGAGAAAGTTTTATGCTGTTAGGCACCTCAGGGTGAGCCAGTCCGAGTTAGTTTGAATAGGGGCAAACTAAGGTGTACTTTGGCCAGTTCGGTATAGGTGATAACTGCACTGCCACTGGTCACTGGACCTGGTAGCAAAGTCCAAGCCTACTGACAAGCTCATGCCTCATGGGACAACTTACAGGGCCGCTTGCCAGGCGGCTAGCTAATGGCGGCTCCCTACTATCACATGTAAGGTGGTCAGTCTATCACTACACTCGGCAAAGTCTCATTCATTATTTGGTTGTTTTACGTTCCGAATTCATTCTTTTTCCTCGATCCCAACCAGAAGATGAGTACATAGGCTTCGAAGGAAGGAATATAACCTTCACTTCAAACCTGATCGCTTGACGTTCACCTCGGGACTAAGGTCTAGCCCTTACAGCAGTCACAGATATGGAAACGTGGGCGGGGGAGGATCGTGTCCGGCTCTTTTACTTTATGCTGCTAGTGCCATCCAGTTTGGATAGATCGACTCTCTTTCGGTTGTTGCTCTTCTAATAGCTAGTTAAGCTTTCTGACACCTGTCTTTTGACTACCTCGCCGCTTTGTATGCCCCAGAAAATAACCACCTTTGGCTCCCTTCAACATGACGGCAGTCACAGTCTTGACCATCGCCCCTCAATCTAGGCTGCATATATGTATGAAACAAATCAGCTTAGGACCAGGCGGTAGACGGTAGACTGCCGTCGACGGGGTTATCCGTCCGGGTCATCATCATCACTCATGAGACCTTCCTCCTCTGCCAGGAGTGCCTTATTCCCACTCCTATTATTGTTTAACCTGCCAACGCCGGAAGATGCATCGTTTTTCGCAGGGATTCGCTCAATTGGTGTGCCCTCTTCAACTAGTCTCGTTATCTTCCAGGAAGAACTGTGTTCAAATGTTAGCCAATCTATTGATACTTTCGAGGGATGAAAACAAGAAACTTACGAAGTTGCCACTCAACTTCTGCTCCTGGTCCAGCTGGGACTGGAACTTGTTGATTCGGGGGCGGTAGTTTGAAGGGTCGCGACGGAACGTGACGTCTAGGTTCTTCAAGAATTTGTTGCAGCCGGTAAGGAGGGATTCTGGAGCATTGGCACGAGCGTCAACACCAGGCTTTCCGTCAAAGACAATGACACGGTCGGCAAGGTAGGTAGCCATAATGAAATCGTGCTCGACGATGAAGGCAGTCTTCTTGGCGTGCATGATGAATCGCTTGATGACACGAGCAGCAATAATACGCTGCTCAGAGTCGAGATAAGCAGAAGGCTCATCGATCAAATAGATATCCGCAGGGAGACCTAAAGCCAAGACGATGGCAACACGTTGCAATTCACCACCGGACAAGTTCTTGACTTCTTGGTCAATGAAGTCATCAAGCTTGAGAGGCTTGACAACGTCGGTCTGGAACTGAGGCGACAAGAATGCCGTCTTTATCCTCTTGAAGAAAAGCTGGCGAACTGTGCCCTCGAACTTAGGGGTGATCTTCTGTGGCTTCATGCTGATCTTCATGTCAGGAACCTTGCGGGTACCATCAGGCTTCTCAGCACCGGCGAGCATTCGACAGAAGGTTGTCTTTCCGGTTCCGTTCTCTCCCATCATGACAATGATTTCCGAATCGGTGAACTCGCCAGATTCGATGCTGAGATGGAAACCTCCCAAAGTCTTCTCCATGGTAGGGTAGCGGAAAGCACGTGATCGGTCGGCCATGAATTCATCGGCAGCCTCGGCAATACGGAAAGTAAGGGACTCCTCTCGGAAACGAAGATTCTCGGTCGGAATGTGGCCATCAAGGAAGATGTTGATACCTTCGCGAACCGATTGTGGGAGCGTGACAACACCGTACACAGCTGGGCGACCGTAGAGCACGCAGATGAAGTCGGAAAGATAGTCGAGAACCGAAAGATCGTGCTCAACAACGATGACGTAGTCGTCAGGTCGAAGTAGAGATCGAATGATCTTGGCGGCACTCAGACGTTGCTTGACATCGAGGTAGGAAGATGGCTCGTCGAACATGTAACTACTACGATCAGATTTCGTTGGATAATAGCGTGTCGGGGTACTCACACATCGGCCTGCTGTACACATACAGTACCGATAGCAAAACGTTGAAGTTCTCCTCCTGAAAGTAGGTTGATATCTCGGTCCATGATGTGGTTGAGCTCTAAAACGGCATTAGTTTCGTAAGTCTTCCAAAGCTCACTCCGAAAGACTCACCAAGTACGTCAGCCACCTCCTTAAAGTTTCCCAGAGTAGCTCGGCTCTCAATCAAGGTCTTGACAGTCTTGTCGGGTTGCTTGACAGCCCTAGGAATTTGGTCGACATATTGGGGCTTGACCACAGCTTTCAGGTCGTCTTCGAGGAGTTTGGTGAAGTAGTCTAGAAATATAAGCCGATGAGCCAGACGATACATCCACTTTATACGCACTCTGCAATTCCGAACCGCGGAAGTACTTAATCACATCCTCCCAGTCGGGCGGGTTCTCATATCGACCGAGATTGGGCTTCAGTTTGCCACTGAGAATCTTGAGAGCGGTACTCTTTCCAATACCGTTGGTACCCACCAGACCCAAAACCTGGCCGGGTCTTGGAGTGGGCAATCGATGGAGCTTGAAGCTGTTGGCAGAGTATCGGTGGGTGACTTGAGACTCGAGGTTGGTGGGCAGGTTGATGATGCTGATTGCGCTGAAAGGGCACTTCTTGGGGCAGATACCGCAACCAATACACAGGCTCTCACTTATGAAGGCGATCTTGGACTCGGGAGTAACTTCGATGCAGAGGCGCCCGCTGCGTACCACGGGACACGACTTCTTGCATTCTTGCCGACATTTCTACATAGGGGTCAGCGGCAGATCTATGAACTACAATACTAAGCATTCTACTGACCTTTGGTTTGCACTGATGGTAGGGAAAAGCGAGTTAGCACGTTTGCAACACATCTACAACGTCCACAATGGCGGGGTACGAGGGGTGGGGCAATGAAGGGCTGCAGATTTTGACGATCGCACCTTGTCGCTGTTGATGATGGCGATACTGTAGAGATGACGACAAGTGTTAGCTCTCGCGCAAGTCACAGATCGAGGGGAGAGTAGGTCGCAAGCAGGGCAGTAGTGCTGAAAGGGAGCGAGTCAACAATGGCAACATACCGGGTCAGTTTGTCCGACATCTTTGCGATGCGCTGGTCAGCGCTGGTGGCCTGGCTGGTGGAGTCTTGGTTTGGGAGGAGATTCTAGGAGCGGACGGAAGCTGGCGAAGGGGATCTTGAAGATGGCACGGCGACAACAGCGAGGGCGGAGGCAGGACTGGCGCCGAAAGGAGGTTGACGGGCTTCGCAGATGTCAAAGTCAAAGAGAAATGATGTGGTGCGCGCGTGAGAGCCAGTAAAACGCCGAGAAATAGTCAGCCAGTCACTGCGGGAGCGTCTACGATGCAGCAAAAATACCTGCGCGACGCCCATATATTCTGAATTATATGTCATGATTATATGTCATGATCTCGAGTCCATCCAGATTATATTTCTGCACCAGTAAATATCTCTAGAAACCAAGGTTGGATGCTCTTCTTCCCGGCTTCGGTACCGCCGCACGCGCAAAGGTGTCCGGCGAGGCAGAGCGGGCAGCGGCGGGGACTACGTAAGCGAAAACATAACTAAACCGCGAGAGCCTGCCCTCATGTTCCCACTCACCTCTTGTCGTCCTCCGACCGCTGAGACCACCGACACAGCACCGCTCGCCCTACCCGCCTGCTTCCCCAGAGGCAAACTCAGAAGAGCTGCCTGGGGAGCTGACGAAGAAATGTCGTGTGAGTCATTCCATAATCCTTTCTCTGCTCCAAAAATCCCGTGCGGAGGTGGGCGTCGCGCTCGTCATCGGGCCATCCAAAAGTAGCCATATTCCATCAATACCTTCCCGAATACATCGTTCCTTGTCGCTCGGGGACCCAAGTAACCCGACGGCCCACGTTTGGGAGGTGCTCGCCAGCTTCTCCCAGGGGTTCCGCGGGCCTCCGCTGCCCTCAGGGTCGAATCCGAAGGCTGAGCGGCTCTCATCCAGCCTCATCAACAGCTGAATCAGTGTCATCGCCATGAGATGCGCCGATGAGCCTGAGCAAGTCGCTCGAGGGCTGGACGTGATGTCTTGAGTTGCGGCTGAATCGCCTGCTTCTGGCGACTCTCCCTACACTCTCCGTAAATGGCGCATTTGCTTCAATGGCTGACATCGTCGTCTCTACAGCTGGCAGCACCCCTCCTTCATCAAACATGGCCTCGATATCCCCTCAAAGCCGACCGAACGGTCATTCCGGTCTCGAGGCAACCGAATCGCCTGCGAATGATGGTGACCAACGGACTGAAAGCGACTTGTCGGACGTCGAAGACATACCTGTTCCCGCCGCCGCCGGAACCTCGCCGTCGGCCTCGAGTTCGCCAAATCAAGAGGCCGACTTCGATGATGCCGAAACCGAACAGGAATCCTCCGATCAGGACGCTCCCGGGGATTCCGATGATGGCGACTTCGACGTGGCGGACAACTCCACACGCACACTGACCAACGGTACCCGTATGGATCGTTCAACCTCGACAGAATCCCGCCGTCCTACAAAGCGAAAGTACAATGGAGTTGAGGATGATCCCAATATCAGGGAAAACCCAGAGCTGTATGGTTTGAGACGAAGTGTATGCTTGGATTCTCATTATACACCTATCGTGACTGACCATGACACAGGCTCGACCATCCAACCATCGCACTATTGTAAGCTCACTTCCTAACCACATCAACCCCGTACACCGGATGCTAACAAGTCCGAAGATCGAAAGCGATGATGATGATGCCGAGGACTCAGCATCTGACGTTGTGACATCTCACGCAAGGAAGCGAAGAAAGCCTGATCGTTCTCACACCTGTACGTGTCATTCACCTCGTCGCCCTTCACTTTGCTGTCTTGGCCCTGCCAACTGACCCTGGAGCCCTAGCATCCAAACGTGGTACTCCTGTGGTACGATCTCCTACCTCCGATGAATCCGAGTCCGATCATTATGGCGGAGCGAGAGCCCGCGCCAATGCCAGAAAGCATCGTCGTCAAGCCGAGGCTGGGGCAACGGTAGCGTACACAGAGAAACGGTGGAATAGTAGACGCGCTGCTCAAGTAACGGTTGGCGCATACCAGGAAAGCGATCCCGAGCTGGAAGACGAGGCTGATATGACGCCGCAATACTGGACATACGGCGCAGAAGACACCAGTCCCTATATCGACGTGGTGCTCAAACACAAACCCAAGGACGGCGTTGATATCATGCGGGCGGACCTTAGCAAGGACGATTTTGAATATTTTATCAAGTGGCAGAACAAATCACATTACCATGCCAGCTGGGAAACGTCAGCATCTTTGGCTCACTGTCGTGGCTATCGTCGCCTCGAAAACTACTGGAGAAAAGTTGTCGAGGCAGATCTCGACATGCTGCAGGATACTACAATTCCGCCCGAAGAAAAGGAGAAATGGATGCTTGACAAGGAGCAGGAGGCGGATGCCCTCAATGACTATATCAAGGTCGAAAGAGTCATCGGCATGAGGGATGGTGAAGAAGGCACCGAGTACTATGTGAAGTGGAAAGGTCTCTTCTACGAGTCCGCTACGTGGGAGACGGCGAAACTGGTCAGCGAAATCGCACAAAATGCGATTGACAAGTTTCTTGATCGTAGCTCTCGATCCTTCACCTCAGATAGAACCCAGTCCAACCCTGACACCCGCAGTTCCCATACCTACATCCGCGAGCAGCCATCATACATCAAGGGCGGCCAACTACGAGACTTCCAGATCACCGGCCTGAATTTCTTGGCTTACAATTGGTCCAAGAATAAGAACGTCATTCTCGCTGATGAGATGGGTCTCGGCAAGACCGTCCAGACTGTGGCTTTTATGAATTGGCTGCGTAATGATAGACGACAGGAAGGTCCTTTCCTAGTTGTGGTCCCCTTAACAACGATGCCTGCGTGGGCAGAGACTTTCGACCTTTGGGCGCCCGATCTGAATTACGTGATTTACAGTGGAAAAGAAAGTTCCCGACAGATCATTCGTCAATACGAGTTACTCGAAGATGGCAATGCTCGTCGCCCCAAATTCAATGTGCTTCTCACGACCTATGAATACATCTTGGCAGATGCCACTTTCTTGTACACCATCAAGTGGCAATTCATGGCGGTGGACGAAGCTCACCGACTGAAGAACAGAGAGTCCCAATTGTACCAGAAGCTGCTCGATTTCAAGGCACCGAGCAGACTACTGATCACTGGTACCCCTGTTCAGAATACTCTGGGTGAGCTCTCAGCCTTGATGGACTTTCTCATGCCTGGAGAGGTCGAAATCGACGAGAAGCTAGACTTGAGTGAGGATTCTGCTGGAGTCAAGCTCCAAGCGATGACAAAGGCCATATCTCCATACATTCTCCGCCGCACCAAAGCAAAGGTCGAGAACGACCTCCCTCCCAAGAGTGAGAAGATTATTCGAGTAGAGTTGGCAGATATCCAGCTTGACTACTACAAGAACATCCTAACGCGCAACTATGCTGCGTTGAACGAGGGTTCCAGTGGCCAGAAACAGTCGCTTCTCAACATCATGATGGAACTCAAGAAAGCGAGTAACCATCCATACATGTTTCCTGGCGTTGAGGAGAAGGTGTTGAAAGGCAGTCAACTACGCGAGGACCAGCTCAAGGGTCTGATAGCCAGTAGTGGCAAGATGATGTTGCTCGACCGTCTCTTGGCCAAACTCAAGAAGGATAACCACCGTGTGCTCATCTTTAGTCAGATGGTAAAGATGCTGGATATCCTAGGTGACTACCTTCAGTTGCGTGGCTACCAGTTTCAGCGTCTGGACGGTACTATCCCCTCTGGACCCCGTCGCATGGCGATTGAACACTTCAATGCCGAGGACAGCAACGACTTCTGCTTCCTGCTTTCCACACGTGCAGGTGGTCTAGGAATCAATCTGATGACTGCTGATACTGTCATTATCTTCGACTCGGACTGGAATCCCCAGGCAGACCTGCAGGCAATGGCTCGTGCTCATCGTATCGGCCAGAAGAAGCCTGTCAGCATCTACAGATTCGTGTCAAAAGAGACCGTTGAAGAGGAGGTCCTCGAGCGTGCGCGTAACAAGTTGATGCTCGAGTTCATTACCATTCAGCGAGGTGTCACGGACAAAGAGGCAAAGGAGTTTCGTGAGAAGGCCGCCAAGGCCGGTAAGATCGACGATCCAAAGTCCGCAGATGACATCTCTCGTATCTTGAAGAAGCGTGGGCAAAAGATGTTCGAGCAGAAAGGCAACCAGAAGAAGCTTGAGGATCTGGATATCGACGCAGTGCTTGAAAATGCCGAGGAGCACAAGACCGAAGTACCAGAAAGCTTGGTAGCCGATGGCGGCGAAGATTTCCTGAAGACCTTCGAGTACACCGACGTCAAGCTCGACCTCGAGTGGGATGACATCATCCCCAAAGATCAACTGGAGAGCATCAAAGCTGAGGAAGAGAAGAAACGCAACGATCTATTCCTCGCTAAGCTCAAAGAAGAGAACGCGCCGCGAAAGGCAGCCGTCAAGAACACAGCCGAGTATGAGAGGGAACAACGGCTGGCGAAGAAGCGTGAACGGGATGAAGCCCAGCAGGAGGAACTTGAGAGAAAGGAGGCCGAAGCCTCTAAGCTGGACCCTTCACGACCGCTGTCTGAAAAAGAGGCTCGCAACCTTTTCCGAGCATTCTTCCGCTACGGGGACATCGATGATCGACCCGAAGAACTCGTGGCAGATGCACGTCTCGTGGACCGGGATTTCAATCTACTGCGCAACACACTGAAAGAAATCACAGACAAGAGTTACAAACTTCGAGAAGAAGATGAGCGGAGGATGAAGGCTCTGCAGAACCAGAACAACCGAAATCTGACCAAGAAGGACAAGAAGGCTGTTCTGTTCGATTATCTGGGTGTGAAGCGACTGAACGTTGATACCATCATCAACCGTCCCGGTGATATGCGGATGCTGAAGAAGATCATCGAGGCTGTACCTGACTACAAGAACTTTCGGATTACTGATGCCTCGAAAGCTGCTACCTATTCATGTCCATGGGGAGCCCGGGAAGATGGTATGCTTCTAGTCGGTATCCACCGACATGGTTACGGCGCGTGGTCGCAGATCAGAGATGACCCTGATCTCGATCTAGGGGACAAGCTCTTCCTCGAAGAGCATCGCGTCGACAAGAAAGAAGAGCGTATCAGGGGCGAAGAGAAAGCTGCAAAAGCCCCTGGCGCCGTTCACCTCGTTCGACGTGCTGACTATCTGATCTCGGTTCTGAAGGCCAAGTATCTCAATGATCAGGCCGCTCAGCGTGCAGTCGAGAATCACCACCGAAACAACAAGAAGAACAGTCTCGCAAATGGTGTCCGACGGTCCGATAATCGCGCATCTGTCTCTGCATCGCCGGCCCCACAAAACCCTAGAAGGCACCGGCAGCCTGATCCCAACTACAACCGTGAGCGTGGCCAGAGCCATGGCGATCACCGTGACCGTGATCACCGTGACCGTCGTAGTGTTGGCTATGAAAACGGAAAGCGCAGGCATGACGAGGAAGACGACCGAGTTGACGATCGCCATAAGAAACGCAGATCCGCTCAACGGAGCGATTCTAATCAGGATCAGCTCATGCAGTTAGTTTTCGCAAAGATCACGCGCAATATTAACATGGTCAAGTCGGCGACCAAGGAACGCATCAAATCTCAAAAGGAGCGCGCGAGCATCATGAAGAAAGAGCTCACGGTGATTGGTCACTTCATAGACGGTCTATTACATGACAAGAAACCCCCTGAGGCCGCAGATCTCAGGCCGCAACTCTGGTGAGCATGTTGATTCTGCATTCTAGGCTCGTACACTAACCATCCCGCAGGGCTTACATTGCGTCAATTTGGCCTGCCGATCCTTCCCCGCCAGGCGAACAACTCGACGCGATGTTCAAAAAGCTCAAAAAGATGGAGGAGCAAGCTGCTGCCACTGCTACCCCCGGCCAGGCCAATGGTGCATCTTCAGCTTAGAAGCTCTGCAGTCAGGGCGTAAAGCCGTACCTGGCATTCCTCCGAGACATACTTATTTTGCATTTCACGAGGGAAATCCCTTCATAGCATTGGCGTTCAGTGGTTACGAGATGGATGAACACCCAGCATCACCAGTTCCATCTCAATTCATCATTGTGGTCTCGAAACTTTCGGCGTACAATGGCATGTCATCGAAGGCACGAACAAAAGCGACATTTCTAGGCCGGCTTTCGTCGAGGTGGACTTTTGTCAAGGTGGAATCGTCGATAGGCGCTTGAACGGTGACTTAGCGGAGTTATTTGCACGCTTCTCTTAGGCAACTAGGTCGGATGCTTCAACCCGGTCGTTGCCAACTTTTTTGTGTTCCCTTGGGAGGACGCGTTTCGTAATCGATATTAGCATTCGGGCAAGGCCGCACTGTGTTTGTGATTACTCTTTTTTAGGGGCGCTCTTTGATCCTCCGTCGAGATTCCAAAGGCGCATGTGCTATGGCACCGGTGGCGAAACCAGTGGATATTTCTATGCAAGCGAGGTATAGGTAAGCATGAGACAATCCATGCAGGGGAAAGTTGCGCAAACGTTGCCAACTGATAGCAGTATTCCACTGGGCGATGATGCATCCTTCTGCGGGCATCCCTTACAGATTTGCCCATCCATTTTTGGCTTGCTGACACTGAGCTGAGAGATTCAAAACAACTTTTGGTTTCTCACGCAATCTTATATAACCTGATGGCTTTGTACACTGTAGCATAGCAAATGAGACCCAGTTGTCTACAGGCTGTCATTGATTGATACATATATTATGCTTGCGGGACGATCATACCGTTTGACGCGGTATTCTCATTCGACACAGTGCTTCGGCAACGTGCAAATGTGACATGAGGGGGTGATTTAAGATCTAAGTCACTTCTCGCTTGACAGCTTGTAAATTTGTCAAAATGCACAAGTAGGTTCATTCCAACCTTGTCCTATCAAAGGTCGAATAAGATGGAAAGTCGACTGATAATTTAGGTTGCAGCGTGGAAGCTGGCTTTTTTTGGATTGTCGAGACAAATCGCCCGGGATCGTTTGATTGTGCCTCCGTATGGCTCGTGAGCAAGAGTGCTTGCTGCTCAAGTTTCAGTTACTGCCATACTGTGGGCAACCTATGGTTCAAAATCAAAATGGCCACGCAAGAATTGTCAAAAAATTGTCTTCAAGACTTCAAGTCTTCGACGCGTTTAGTAAGTAAATCTTCGCTACCACGGGGGTATCATCTCTGCCTCCAACTCCTTGAAATCAATGAAAACTAACTCTGCAGATAGATATAGCTTGAAATTACCCAGACTAAGGTACCAGACGCTCAAGGTCTTGAGAAATGGAAGTTCTGGAGATCCCTATCCACGACCTGCCCCTATTCCAGGGAGATGAACCAACAAACGCCACTATCCGCCCCTTCCGAAACCAGATGTGAGTTTCCAATGCCAATTTTCCAACTTGAGACCTAACCTCTATGTCTGCAACCAATTCGAGATACCTGCGAGAAAAAGACTGAATAAGAAAAACGCAAGTAGATCAGCCGTATATCGACACCAGCATCAATGCAAATGCAGATTCAAACGCCCCTGCCCCTGCCCCTGCCCTTTTCAAGTACGAGGACCCGCAAAACTTCCATGCAGCATAGGTAATCAAAAGTCCTCCAGTTCCCAATCCATGTCTTCCATAAACAAACTCCCTACGCACGCTTCTCCTTCCGCGTCGTATCCCTCCTCCACCTCTCCGGCCTCTACGACTCCACTGCTCCACAACCACACACTAGCCGCTCCACAACCATCTCCTCCCCTCTCCGGCAACGATCTCCCATTCCTCCCAGCCTTCACCAACTCCGCCCCAGTCGGCCACTCCCTCCCCTTCTGTCCCCACACCCCACCACCCAAATCCCTTCCCGGGACAACCACCTTCGGCGGCGAAAGCTCTCTATTTCCTACCACAGACCGACTCCCCCATAACTGGAATTCTTCCCGCGCGGCAAGCTCTTGCTCTCGGCAACATATCGCCCATTTTTTGCCACGAATTTTGGCTTCGATGACCTCGGCTCGATGGTCGCACCATTGCCAGAATTCGGCAGGTATGAAGGGAAACTCGGTGAGGTGTAGGTGGTAGAGCCGCTTGGTGAGTGTTGCGAAGCGCTCTCTTTCGGCGAAGAGGGTGGATTTGTAGCTTGTTTGGGGCGGGGTAGTGGAGAGTGGGTAGTAGAGGGTTTGGGTTTGCGACTGCGAGGAAGCTGGCTGTGAAGATGGAGATGTGTTGGGGGATTGGTAGTGCTGTGGTATCGGAGAGTCCGGATCTTGCAACCACTGGGACTGCTCAGGAGCAGGTTGTGGAGATGGAGGTGTGCTGGAATCTTGGGGATGAACAGGATTTGCATCGTAAAGGGAATCGTTCGGACAGGCTGCGTCCGGGCGTGCTGTATGAGAATGTTGCTCATTGATGGGATGAGGAGATGGATTTGAAGAAGGTAGACATGAAGGGTGAAGCTTTAAAGGGCTTGGATCCTGGAAAAGTTCGCTCGCACTCGCCATAGTCGTTGGTGCAGACTGGAGTGGCTTCGAAGTTGGATCCATGGCCTTGTTATGCCTTTCTATATTCGGGCCCGAGGTCGAGCCCACCTCCTTATTATACTCGTCTACATTCACAAATGCCAAATCCATCTCTTGCTTATTATCATCCTGATTCACATTCACAGACGCATGCGAAGCCGCAATATAAGAGAACTGAATGGATTTGCTGACGGGTGAGCCTAGAAGTCCGGTCTCCGGAAGGGCTCCTCCGAATCGGCCTCCAGAGTTCGTGGTGGGCTGCTGTGGCATAAAGTCGTCCCTCTTGACGAAAGAGCCGCCGGCACCGTAACCCTCCTCCTCCTCAATCCTAGCTTTCTCCCACTGTCCCTGCTTCTGCTTGCTGCCTCGCAGAATCTGCGGTGTACCCATCCTCTTTCCGTAGTAATTCATGGGTCTTCCCTCCTCAAAGTCCATGGCTTTTCCTTGATCGTTGCCTCCACTTACATCACGCTCTTTGTCCTGCTGCTCCAACCACTTCTTAGGACCAAGAGGAGCCTGGGGAGGTGGTCTCGATCTTTCTTGCATCATGAGAGTCTGCTCGCCTCCTCCCTCTGCTAGGCGATGGCCAGAAGCTGCAGGTGATGGCTTAGAAGTAGATGGACCAAATGCGGATGACTTGGGCAGTGGTGTAAACTCTGCGGCCAAAGGGTTCAGGGTTGGTTTGAACTCTGCGGCCATAGGTTTCAGAGTTGACTTGGTTCTCAAGGCTCCCTGGGCTCTCCACAATTCCTGCTGTTCCAGGGCAAGCTGCGCTTGGTTGGCTTGCATCCACCGTGCAGCTCTCTGGCCCTGCTCATACCTCTCCTGATTCTCCTGAGCAATCTTCTGAATATGCCAGTGGTTAGCGTTGGCAGGAGCCACGGCGCGTCGGGGTGCTTGGTGTGTCGGAGACTGAGCGCCGCTGCGGGTCGGAGAGTCATTGCCGTTGCGGTAGGAGTAATTTCCCATCCAGATAGGAGGAGGACCGCTGCACGTGAATTCCGGCAGCTCCGGCTCGTTGTCGTTGCTGGCTGCCATATTGCCCAGATTCGGAGATGTAGATGAACCTTCTTGTTTGGCTTTGGCTATGAGTGCGAAACGCGCTATGTCCGGCGTATTAACGAAGGGGTCTTTGGAGGCAGAAGGCGAAACTGGCGGAGATGGAGTAATGCTACGGCTGGTAGCAGCTGATGAACTCGACGAAGGGGTCGATCTCGGGTTTTCGGGGGTACGTGGTGCTGGAGTCGAGACTCCTTGCTTTGCGCCTTTTGAACCCGGCGACGGAGATCTGGACCCGTTGCTGCCGGCGTCTGTATGTCGAGTCAGCGACCCAGAAGAGAATTACACATCTAACCAGCGCACTTACCAGAGCCTCGTGGGGATGAGCCCTTGTCTCTTTGAGGTGTCGTCGGCTCGACTCCTGTAGTTGCCCCGAGAATTCGGAGTAGGTTGGGTTCAGAGTGATTCCCTTGGTAAGCTCCATGGTCATAGCTATCTTCGCCCGTTCCAGTCGTTCCTGCGACTCCAGAGAGCCGCTCACCATCTGCGACGTCTTGTCCCGGTGTGCGTAGAGGTGAAGCCTCCACAGAGAGCCACTCGCCATCTGCGGTAGATGGTCCCGGAGGGCGGAGAGGTGAAGCGTCCTGCGCTGAACGATTGGGCGCCGCACAAGATGCGTCCGAAGGTGACATTTTAGCAATCACTGGTAGCAAGTTTTGATTGTTGAGGGCCGGCCAGACAAAGCTGTCTGAGAGGTTGAAGAAGTAAGGTCCGCAGAAGACACGGTTGGGTTTAGAGCGTGCGGGCGTGTCCAAGAAGGTCATGGTGTTCGCTTCAGTTAAATCGCTTAATTCGAAGCTAGGCGTAAGCGAGGCTATATTCAAGCAGAGAAAGAAATTCGCAATGAATCAGGTAACCAAACCTGACGCCGGTATAGATGCGATGGAAACAGCTTGCGACAGTGAGATACATCGTAAAAGACGAGGGGGCTTGAGAGTAGACCTGGGAACATGGCTTTTATACCCTTACTTACTAGAGTCATGAATACTAGCGTCTCGAAGTTCTGTGGTAGGTACTTGGAAGAGTGGTCCCTTTTTCTGGCTTGGTTGTACCAGTTTTGCAAACGACGAAAATTTGCAAATAATCATTGATTTGTGTCGGGGGTTCCGGTTTTTCCGAAGTACCCATTGGCTTAGTAAATCATCAAAAGTTAGTCGGCTAATATGTATATAATCAAGAACGTGACGGCTGGGAAAGGCTGCACAAATGCTGAGACTGTTTCTGTGGATGCTTTGCTGGTCGACCACTGGTTGCTTTCCCCTGGATCCGCCGGCTATGCTTCAAAGCGCACTCTCTTTTAAAAAGAACATCTTATTCAAACCGGCATTTGCCATTCATTCGATACGGTAGGGCAACTTTGCCTGAGCTACGCACTCAAATTCAGGAAGTCATGGACACGGTGCAGCGCATGTCATGAATTCTTGATAACCGGGTATGACTAGGTACTCATAAGACTGTAAACTCGGGTCCGACCAAGCAATTGTAGAACCACCAAAAAAAAGGAAAAAACACAGTGCACGCCCCTGTTTGAGTGCCAGCCTACACCCCAAGAGTTGTCAAGCTTGAAGCTAAGAAAATCCCCCACATCCATGTTTTCTGGAATACGAGACGGGAGGGTACCAGTGCTCCTAGTGAACCATTCCGGAGAAAAAGCATCACATCAAATTTCCTTCGAGTGATAAAATTTGATAAGTGATCATAGTTGAGCGACACTTATCGCTCTGATCAATAAAGCTTAATGAGAGATATCAAGCCATACCGCGATGGAACAAACACCTCCTTTAAAAATGGAAATTCAATTTCATTTCCCGCCCTGCGTCCAGTGACAACGACCCTCATCAAAAGTCCCCATCCCAGTTGATCCGCATAGCTAAAACAGTATTAGCAACCTAAATTCTCCGCATCTCATCAAGCACAACAAGACTTACTGGTGGGGAAAGGGAAATAGGTGCTCTGGAAGGTGTCCATGTAGACGTAGAAGCCACCCTCACGAGCAATCTTCTTCAACTCCCCAGATGGTCCTGGAGCTCGCCTGAGGTTATCCAGACGTCCCACTACCTTAAACATGGCCGTGAGAGCGACACGACTAGCCTGGCCGCCAAGGCATGTGTGAGGGCCTATGCCATACACAATGTAGCTGTCGATAGGCCGGTCGAGGCGGACACGATCGGGGTCCGGGTAAACTTTGGGATCGCGAGCTATCCCGACAAAAGAGACGAAAGCATTATGCCCAGCCTTGAACTCGAGCTTTTTGTCCCCATCATTGACGACGATATCTTTGGCGGCAGTGCGATAAGCACCAAAAGTCCCGTTGAGCCCTATTACGGTTAGAATATACGCATGCTACCTCACCTATAAGAATTGACCTACTGATTGCTTCCATCAGGTAGTGGAGAAGCACATCATCTGCCTCGGGGGTATTCAATTTTGCGAGTCTGTTGATCTCCGGGAGATGTGTTTTGCCCTCGTCAGAAAGATAGTAATCCATGATCTGCCCAAATACTTGAGCTTGGTTTGCCACCATAGCGCCGCCGGTAGGGAGAATCTGCGACCACCTGTAATTGTCAGATGGATTTCGTAACTGGGAGGATAGGCACATACACAACTTCATGTACACCGAGCCCAGTCTTCAGCAGATTGCGCACCATGTGGATTCCATAATCTTTAAGGGCGTTATGGGCCTGGAACATGGGATCCACAATGCCAGAGATCAGACCTGTCTTGCTGATAGCAGAAACATTCGCTTCAACGAGTTGCCCGAGCTGCTGGATCAGCGGTAGAGCAGCTTGACGGAGAGGGAATGTCGTTGCTGGATCGACAGCACCGAAGAAGATCACGACGAAGATGATGGCGAGAATTCCGTACAGCTCATGCTCGGTATAGACACCAAGCTTGTTCGCTTCTGTTTTCAATGGCAGGCCAAAAATTGCTGAAGCAAATCGGACGTGGGCGGAGTTACCGATATCGCGGATGATGTCGACCTGATTGACGCCCGGGATCTTGTAGCTGTGCTGGTGGAGAAGCTTCAGAGTAATATCCTCATAAAAGGCCTTGATCTTCGTTGCCCACTGCTCCTGATACAGACACTTGCTCATTTGCTCTCGTCGCTCCTTGAAGAAGGGCCCATCACCAGCAAGCATGAAATTGCCCCCTTAAGTATAGTTATCAGTCGACATACCTTATACCTAGTCACTTTGCACATACCTGGTTTGCCCATCAAGTACTTCAATCCGTCAGCCCACAAGCTGACCTTGAAATTCGCGCCGTCCTCGAGGACGGCGCGGACTCCCTCATTCGTTACCACATTGATCCGTGGCGGGATACGGGTAGGACGGGCGTAAGAGTAATCAGTCTCTCGGCCAAGATTCTTCATGATCTTGCGGTTCTCATCGGGTATAGTCATGGGATAGTGGCTATTCGAGCAAAGTCAGCATTTACTTCATAATTCCGTCGGTACTTGGTAGAAGTCTAGGAATCGTGGGCGGGGAAGATGGTGGGCTGTCAGGGGTGCGTGCTTGAGAATGTGCGGGGCAAACTTACGCGTATATACTGTTGTGCTCGAAATGATTCGGAAAGGCGCGAAGGAAAAGCTTGTAGAAGACACAGCCTTGATTAACACTGAGATCGTACATTGCTTCATGGTACCCCCAGTTGGTAACGTTGCGTGGATGCCATGCTGAGGTGTGGAAACGGTCACCGCGGACCAAAGTCACAGCATCAGAGAGAATTGCGCGGCTGATCGTGTATCCAGGGGCAATTCCAACTCCTGGAACCATGGGGATCTTGGCGTCTTCCGCAACAAGACCCGGGTATAGTTCAACGAAATCGGGATGGTCATACTATATAGAGTCTCAGTACGGAACGGTAACATAGTGTGGACTGGAAAAGGCCTGGGTGCGGCTAATACGCAACAATGATTGAGGAAATTCAAAATAATTGGGAATATTGGGATTTGAGAGTGATTGTGAAAATACAAAGCGATTGGGAATAATTGGAGTAACTGGGAATGTCCAGAGTGACTGGAAGGACTCAAAATGTCTGAAAATATCTAGAGTAACTGGGAGAATACAGAGTGATTGGGAATATTCAATGTGACTGGGAATATCCAGTGACTGGGAGAAGAAAAATGCAGCATAACTTACCAGCCTCTTCAGTTGATCAGCAACGTATGGGTCGGGGTTGATGTGCTCGAAGGTCTGATGAGGCGTCAATCCGAAGAAGCTTCGGAATTCATTGAGACTGCCCTCGTGTGTTAATGACAGTGTATTGGAAGACAGGATGTAGTTTCCCGAACTCACGTAGCACAATTCCAGGCCCTGGTCTGCTTCATCCCTAAGATCTCCACGGCTGCTTTTATCAGTAAGAGTCGGGATAACTAGACAAGGGTGATTTACCGCGCATGACCGTGGGGACATTCCGAGCTCCTGCTGAACCTATATTGTGTTGGCATTTTCGATCCAAACAGGAGTCTTGAATCCATCAGCTTACCTGCGCAATCCTCGATACTCTCTGTGAGTATCTTGACCAAGTCGTCGTCGCTGAAATTTCCCTTCGAGTCTCGTTTGAGGCCACCGAAGTCACGATTCACTGGATCCTCGGACATGCTGGCTTCCATCTTCCCCAGGCCACCCAAAAGTTCTTGCATACTGACTTGGGTGTAGTCCTTGCCGAACATCTTGCGGTACAGGTCCTTGGTCCACTTTCTATTGTCAGTATGCGCACCATCACCGAGCACCAGGATTTCTTACGTTCTCGTCCCGCTGGCTGATGTTGCTGTGCCATCTCTACTCAAATATTAGCAACCGGGTTATTCAAAAGCACGATGGGCACTCAAATAACAAATGTTAAATTCCGCTGAGACTTGGTTTCCGACTCCAGCGGGCGTCCCTGTGTTCCGATCCATGGCAACACGGGGATCCTGACACAATGTGGTTAGCAATTAGTCATTGAGATGAACGAAAAAATGTGTTTCTTACCAATGTCCAGGTAGAATTGGTGCGGTTAAGGTTCACAATAGTGCGCAGATAATCCAGTAAAATAACGTTGATGTAGAGACCACCTGTGACAAGTCTTGCTGTCTGGAAAAGATCCTCATCGTACTTCTTCCAAGCAGCCTCCTTCTTCTCCGGTGACAGGCGGTCTGCTGGCTTGTTAAAGCGGCCGTTCTCATTGATATGCGCCAGTTGCTCAGCACAGTAGTTGTGGAATCTGTTGAACATCTGTTGTCTGGTCAGCGTGAGATGTTGGTAAATCTATGGGTACGAACTCACGATCAAGATACAGCCAACACCTGGGGGAAACCCAAGAAGTCGCTTCTCCGCGAAACAGTCTGGCTTGATCTTTCCGTCCTTGAAAGTCCTCATGCCTTTCACTTCCTGGTCAGAGCTTCCGTATAGGGGAGAAAGATCCAAGTAGGACGAAGTTGTGGAGATGTTAAAGTCCTCGTGACTCGTTCGGAAGCAGTCCTGAATATGTCAGAACTTTATATCTTTCAAAAACTTACGCAACTTACATGAATGACGATAGAAGCGATGTAGTACAGCATGCTTGATACCCGGTTGGTATGGGGCTTGAACTCATGGCCACGATCCAGCAGAGAATCGAAGATGACACCTGGGTCAGGCGGACTGGCGGGCTGCATTATGAGAGGCGGAACCGCGCGAGCATAAGCCGATCCCGCTTTGCCCATGTTTGGCATTTGGATGTTGTTGTAAGATCCATCTGCCTGGCGATACCTGTACAAGTCTCCTAGCATGTTAGGCGGAGGATGCTCCAGGGAGTTCCAGAGCTCGCCAACAAATGCGTTCGTGAGTTTCACTCGGTTCTGGGAATGGCTGGGAAGACCCGCAACGAGCTTCAAGTTATGGCAGTCAGCACCTCCCTAGCATAAGACCACATGTACTTATAGGCAACCCACCTGGATAGTCTTCTCCATGATCATCGTCCGATCATCCGTGATCTTGGAGCCGCTGAGCTCCTTCACTAATGTCGCCTCGAGAGTTGCGAAGTCCCGGATTCTTCACACCAGATCAGCGTTGAGCAATACTTGGGTGGCATTGGAAGTTGTTGGTACTCACTTTAGAGCCTTCAAGTCATCCCAGAGACCTGAGGTTTTGGGAGGCTCAATATAGCTTCCATCGCCTGTAGCTGTGGACAATGGGCGCTGGGCAGCATGGAGAACAGCACCAAATTTCTGCAAAGTGGCGCCGATACCAACTTTGGAGACAGAATGATCAGGCTGTACTGCTTCGGTCGCAACAGTAGCGGTCGCAGACGACTTCTTGGGAAACCCAAGGGTGCTCTGTCGTCGGCTAGACAAAGGAGTTCGAGATGGTGTTTTGGCATCACCCCCGTTCACCCCATTTGCGCCGCTCTGGGACTCGCCATCCGAGTTCTCCTTCTTGAAGGGCGAAGAGAGCTTTTTGAACATGGTGGGCAACTGCCACTTATCCCTGATTCTTGAGAGAGGGATTTCAGTAGCATGGGCCGATTTCACGTATAAGCTGTGAGGCTTTGATCTGCTTCCCCGGAGGAGAACCTTGACCGAGAGGAAACGAAGGGGTTGAGGTTTTAGGGAAGATGAGAGACGGGAGACGGAGGATGGGTTTTTCCAGTGGAGGAGAAGAATTACTCCTGGTGAAACAATAAGGGATAATACCAATGGACAGCAAGAAGGAAGGAACAGCTCGGGTCTGATAGGACGATGTCACCTCTTTCCAACATAAGGGAAGGAACTGTCTGCCCTACATATATTGCTTGAGAAGAAGAGCACAGGGTCGTACTTGTCTTGGCTGCCACGGGCTTCAGAGACTAGCCCTGAGCGAGCAGCATATCATTAATTGCCTTTCTGTCAGAGTTGACACGGAGTGAGATGTGGTACAATAGTGACGGCGGCGATCCGAGAATAGGAAGAGCTACGGCGATACAATGGAATGGTGCATCAGAGAAAGAGACGGGTCCTGCTCGACCCAGATCCACGGCTACTATTTCCTGAACGGATGGTAGCATATCTCTATGGGCCCGAGACTGTGGAACGACATCGTGAACTCTACACCAAACCCCTCGCGAAGGCGGCCAACGCGGTGCAGTGGGATAGTTTTTCGACATCCCATTGGCCTTGATATACGGCAGCCGTCCCGAGATACACAGCTCTGGTTGGCTTGACTCAACAACTCAGCTGGAGTCTGAAGATGTGCTAACCCCAGGACGAAGTGTCTCTTGCGGCATGGAGACACGAACCAAGCCACAGGTGCTCCGAGGAAGATTGGCGTAACCCCTGATGAGCCGACGATGTGTGATGGTAGAATCCAGGAATCCAGATACTCAAGACACAGACGCGTTTTGAATTCTTGAATTTTCGCGATGATGCTCGATGCGATATGTGAATGATGTTCCAGTTGAAGCGGAGACGTGGAGATCGCGCCGTGAAGCACCGTTTTTGACACATTATGCGGGCCCGCGGCGGCTAAGAAGCTTGGCGTGGATGATAGTACATCCACGGATGTCAAGTATTGGATTGAAATATTATAAAAAACAGGGACATTCAGTTCAAGAAATTGGGAATAACGAGAGGTGAGAATAAGGACAATGATTAAAAATAAGGAAACTGATTGAGAAAAAATGTTATATACTTATACCTGCCTACAAACTAAAGGCAGTGGCATTTGGTCCGGTCCGGGCCTTGCTTGGGCTTCCCGTTCGCACCAGACTCCACCAAGTCATTTGGCGACAACATAGGAAGATGTTCAAGCAACAGCAAAGGCACACGGCATGTGGAAAAGAGAAGGGTGACTGCTGTTGGGGAACTTACGAGCGGCAGTTGAAGCTGGGTGAGATAATGGTCTCAACGCAGTAAGCTAAGACTAAGCGCCTAAACTTTGCAATATGTATTTGAGAGCGCTAGCCAGCCGTGCCCATCCCGAGTCACCCCATTTCTCAATGCAACAGCTCCCCCACTGTGAAGTCAACACAGTGGTCTTCTTTGCTCTATTGTAGACTCTTGCTGCTGCCACCAGTAGCTCAAGATGGCTCAGACTATTGAGCTCAAGGTCTCCAACAAGTGTGAGTATCTGCGTCCTGTGTCAGCCTCGTGTGCCCAGCTGAAGAAATGTCCATGTAGCTCCAAAAGGAGGTATCAAGAAGCTGCCGAACAGCGTTGCCATCGATTCTACCACCACCGTTGAGCAGCTCAAGGAGCAGATTGCTTCTGCCATCGATGGCCGAGACCACAATCGCATCGGCCTATTCGAGCCCGATGGCAAGAAGAAGATCCTCAAGGACCGCCAAGCGACTGTAAGCCAGCTGGAGGCCGTCATGAACGGAAAGGAAGTCCTGGTGAAAGATCTTGGTATGCCACTCATCCAAGCCCACAATAATGGTGTTTTCAATACTAATCTGCTGCTGCTCAGGACCTCAAATCTCATGGCGCACCGTTTTCCTCACAGAGTACGGCGGTCCTATTGCCATCCACCTGGCTTTCTACTACCTCCGTCCCTACCTCTACTCCGGCGTCAGCAAGTCCGACAGCATGTCCACTGACCAGATGATCTCGTTCGGCATGATCCTGCTGCACTTCATCAAGCGCGAGCTCGAGACCATCTACGTCCACAAGTTCTCGAACGCGACCATGCCATATACCAATATTTTCAAAAACTCCTTCCACTACTGGATTCTCAGCGGCGCAAACCTCGCCTACTGGATCTATTCCCCAAGCTCATATGCTGCACGCCCAGCCACCAGCTTGACCAAGATGGCCACCGCCGTTGGCTCGTTCCTCTACATCTGGGGCGAGCTCTCCAACCTGCACACCCACATGACGCTCAGCAGCCTGCGAAGACCCGGCACCACCGAGCGCGGAATTCCCACCGGATACGGCTTCAACTGGGTGACATGCCCCAACTATCTCTTCGAGTCAATCGCTTGGGTCGGCATCTGCCTTGTCTCCAAGAGCTGGAGCACTGTCCTTTTCACCGCGGTGGCGTACGCGCAGATGCAGCAGTGGGCCGGACAGAAGGAGAGAGCGTACCGAAATGACTTTGGTGACAAGTACAAGAAGAAGCGCTCTACCATCATCCCGTTCCTGGGGATTTAAAGCGTCTAAGCGCTGGCTGTCTGCCAACTATCAAAATATTGCATGTGGCGTCGGCCGTTATTCCCTGAAAGGAGTTTGGTGGCTTCGAAGTAGCAGGGTAGGGGGCGGGCGCGTACACGAACTTGATGAATCGATATGAGGGTGCAGAGAGACTATAGGAAGACGGAAAATGAAGACCTGTCGGCAATATGGGCGACATGAGCGACGGTGCACTATCAAAGTCAGATAAACTTATCGCTAGCGACTTTTCAGTATGCAGTTCATATGAGAATGATTCTTGATGACTTTATTCCCTGTCGCTGAACCGAACCCATGTGCATCCAAAAGTCCCTGTCGATGACCCAAAACCCCACCTACATATATACACCCAATCCTACGAATTCCCAAGCACCGATTCCCATCTATGAATCACTGAGCTCTTTGATCCTCCTCTCAATCTCCGGCACCTGCCTCAGATGCAACTCCAACTCCTCCCTCTCATCCTCCAGCTCCAAGCGCCTCTCGGCATCCAACTTGGTAAAAACATACTTCCCCTGGCCATCAAACTGCAATATCCTGCTATGGTACTTCCACAGACTGCGTCTGTGCGACACCGTCATGAGCGTGATCCCCAGCGCCTTGGCCCCCTCATACATGCCCCTCTCAATCTCCAGCGTCACACTACTCGTGCACTCATCCAAGATCGCATATTTGGGTTTATGGTAGAAAAGCCGTGCCATGGCGACGCGCTGCTGGAGACCTCCAGATAACACGTCACGCCAGTTTTCCTCAGCGTCCCAGCCGGACGGATAGGAAGAAATCAGATGTTCGAGGGAGAGCTTTTCCAGGATGGAAAGAAGGTGGCTGTCGGTGATGCCCTTGGCCCGCATGGTGCGCAAGCTGTCGGGGTAGATGATTTGTTGACGGAGGGAGCCGCGGGAGAGATAGGGGCGTTGCGGGATGTAGAAGATGTCGCTGAAGGGGGGTTTGTGCACTGTGCCACCATAGACGGGCCAGAGACCGCCGAGGATGCGGAACAAGGAAGACTTGCCGCAGCCATTTGGTCCGACGACCTGGGTTGTATTAGCACGGGGGGCTGGGAAGAAGTCACGGGGAGAGCTTACAAGAAGGTGGTCTCCGGGTTTCAGGCAGAAGGAGAGGGCCTTGACAAGGACGTCTCCGTTGGGACTGATGATTGGCACGTCGATAAACTCGATATTCTCGCTCTCGACCACTTCACCGCGACCTTTTAGCACTTCTGCATTCTCTTCTGTCCCGGCCGAAGATACCAATTTCTTCTCAAAGTGCCCAGCTTGGATATCATCCATGACATCCAATAGCGTAGCGACCCTGGAGGTGTAGCCCGCTAACTCTGTAATCTCTTTGTATGAGAACATGACACGTCCAAAGGCATCTGACGACGAAAGAAGCATTCGTCGGTTCGTCACGAAACTTTCGGTGCGGTCACCCATGGTATGGCCTGTGCCGCCAGGTAGCTTGAAGAAGACCGGGACACTGCAGAGCATGAGTCCCAGCGCTCCCCAGAAATATTTGATGACAAAGTCTTCCATCACACCGTGGTAGAAACGCTGCCGTAATATGTAGTTGACATGCTTGATGAGTGTGAAGTAGCCTTTGTCTAAGGAATCTTTCTCGGCCTCGTGGCCACCATACAGAGCTACTTCCTCGCTGTAGTCTATTAGTCTAGAGTGAGAGAAGCGGAATTCGCCTTCTAATCGTGCTTCGTCGGCGACGTATTTCCCGAATGGTGGAGTGAGAGCTCTCATGATGTTTGCCGAGACTTGCACCAGGAGACTCATGAAAAATAGACCTGGGTGTGGGTGTTAGTTCTTGAACTCGATTCAAGTTACTTAGGCGTAAAACATGATGTCGTACCTTCTCCACCAACATTTCTTGACAACGAATAATTATAAATTGCCTATAACTCGTCAGTCTTTGGAGAGATCGACAAGAACGTGCGGCCCATACCATGTCCAAAATCGGCTTCGCTAAGTTCGAATATAACTCCGCCAGACTATTCGAGAATTTCGAAACATCCACAGTGATCAACTGGTCCGCGTTCTTTATTCTGTCGTCCAGGGCGGAGATGCCGTAGAAAGTCATATTCGACAGGTATTTATCGTGGATGTGTTTCGTGAGCCGGGTTCTGTATTGCAATGATAGCTTGCATTGGTGGTAAGAGAGCTTTTTACACCATCAGCATATATTTCGGCACGCCTCTTTTTCCCAAGGACCTGTCGTTCTTACCATTGAATTTGTGAAAGTTGCCGGTACAGCAACAATCATCCACCACACAATGCCCACCAGAAAATCTCTCCCTTTCCCTCTCACCAAGTTACTAACGAGCTTTCCATCCAGTTCTGCCACGTACAGACTTATTAGTGTCCTGATAACCAGAAAGACACTATGGCTAATTAGCAGCCTCAGTTCCTTGCTCTTCCATCCCGGAATCACAATCTTCAGCAGGCGTAACAAGCTCCTGAAAAAGTCCCTGTTCAACTCGATCTTCTTTCGCTTGCCCGCCTCGCCTTCAACCGGCGATGTTGTGCTCAGCTTCGCGGCCTGCTGCCTCTCACTCGCGTCTTTCTGCTCGGAGATGGCATTGCGGATGCGATTGATGAGAGCAATGAACAGCGTCAGATAAACGGTCCGCGAGATATTGGTTCGGTGTCGCAAGTACAGGTTTGTGAGATCGGTGATGATCCCCTTGATAGTGCGATCTGGAGGCAGCAGTTTGGACTGTCCAGCCATGGTGGTGGTGGAGGGACGGACCCTTGCTCGCGGGCGAGAAGACGGCTCGTCGCATGAAGCTTCAAGCTACTCTGCACGTCACGATAGTCGAGTTGGCCGGACTTTCAACGGCATGGCGAGTGAGGGTCCTTGGCTCTGCGATTCGGGCACGACTCGTAGATGGGCGAAGCTGAGAGTGCGAGTATCATGTCGTCGTCGACACATGCAGCTGATGGGTCCGAGGTTAGAGACAGGGATCTCTACTTTACCCCAGATTCCTCGAGACGTCGGAATCGGATTCGAGCTCAGGCCCTTGTCTATGTTCACCATCGCCCGCCGGGGATTTGCATGTGAGACTGACTGCCTCAGGCCCTTTGCTGACCTAAAAGCCGACATAGCCAGTCGACCTCCACTCTCTCGCCTCGCAACTTTTTGCCAGAAGAAACCTCAAACCCTCCCCATCCCCAAACGGCACTTTATGCTCGGTGCCTACGCAAGAGCCCACAAAATGGCGGCCGACGACCCGGAGAACATCTACGACGAGATTGAGATCGAGGACATGACTTACGATCCCGCCCTCGAAATCTACCAGTATCCATGCCCCTGCGGCGACAAGTTCCAGATTGCCATTGCCGACTTGCGCGATGGCGAGGATATCGCTGTCTGTCCCAGCTGCAGCCTGATGATTCGAGTCATCTTCGAGGTGGTATGTTCTGCTTGTGAGCTTCTCTGCTAGGAGAATAACTAATGGAAAAACCACAGGATGATCTGCCCAAGCCCCCCGAGCCAGACAAGGACAAGAAGGAGCAAAGCAACGTGCCCGCAGCGCAGGTTGCCATCAAGGCGTGAGAAAGGGTCATAGAGCCATAGAGAGAAACATAGAAATGGATCGAAAACACCTATACCAAGCACATTGCGCCTCTCCGGATACAATGGCCCGAACGGGACGATGGACGGGGAAAAAGCAAATACGGACCCCGGCCGCCATCCTGGACTTATGGCTTCGTGGAATTGTCTCCCGCCGATGTCTCCTGCCGAGCCGTGCGGAAGGGCTGCGGGCGGGATGCAGAGCCACGCAGCTGCTTGATTGTGAGCCCGAAGAGGGAGCGGACTGCGGAGCGCCAATAGCGCTTTGAGGATATCGCTCGAGCTGGCCGGGTGCAGTTGACCGAATACCCTAGAAGACCTGGACGGCAATGATGCTGGCTCCAAAAGCTCTCAACTGCGGCGCCTTTCGCGCGCAACAACCAGGTATTTGCTTCCGAATTTCGCAAGAAAACAGGAGACATCAGGGTTGATGATCACGTTTTGTGTGTACAGGTTATGGGGGTCGGACCACAGTGGCGATGGCGCGGCGGCAGCTATGCGAACGACGGGAGGAATGCTGCGTCAATCGCAGGAATGCTGCGTCAATCGCAGGAATGCTGCGTCAATCGCGGGAATGCCTTGCAAAGTCACGTTTGCTGCACGGGCTGGGCTCATGGCTTTTCAAATATACAGCATCAAGCACGCATCAAGGGTCCATGGGATATTGGTATGTCAGCTGTGAGCGGAGCTAGCAATTTCTCAATAGTTATCGCTTCTTCCCCCGATTCACTCGACTCCTGCCCCATCAAATCACGTATGATGGGGGTGGTGTCCTGCATTGCAAATATCGACAAGCCTCTTCTGCGTGTCGTTTTGAAACCATTGATATACAGCCATGGCTCCGTGCGCAACAAATGCCAGCCCAAAAAGCCCCAAATAATGCATTTCGACCGCCCAGGAGATCAAGGCCCCAGTCTTGCGCCAAAACCAAACGCCTCGCAGCCCGAAACAATCCTCCATGGATATAAATCCCATTTCTTCCCCGGTCCAGTCTTCAGGTAGGTATGACACGTAGCATGCTCTCGCTGTTGGCAGTTCTGCCAGTCCAGAAGCACGTTCAGAAATATGAGCTCCAGCCCCTCGATCCCGGACTCGGCGTTCCGAGCGGACTTCCGCCCGTCGTCCTTCTCACACCCCGGTAGTCTAGAATATGCCTCTTCCCCACATTCTTTGCCTTGCGCCACTTGCAGTATAGCACCAGCGCGTCCTTCAGAACCACGAATAGACAGCCGCCAACAATGCTGCGCCCCCATTTCTCCTGCAGCAAGCCTGATGCAAAGTTTCCAGGGGTCGCACTGCTCCTGGAGACTATTCTGGAGGGCAGCACGTGTTTTAGAACGTCGCCCATGAAGGACGAAATTCCGGGAAATAGGAGGGCCCCGATGACTGTGGAGGCCAGGCGCGTGGTATCCATGCTTTGGCGTAGCACTTGTCGAGGCTGTCCCTCGTCGGGACCGCGATCGCCGTCGTGCTCACCTGCGTCAATGCCCTCTCCTGGGAAATCGGCATTAGGGGCTGGCTGGCCCGGCTGTTGCGGATTTGGTCTTTGGTCTACGGGCTGTCCCATCCAGTTGGGCCATCCTTGGGCTTGGCCATTCCCGTCGACCATGAAATCATCGAGATCGAGTTGGATGTCGAGGATTGCGGCGCCTTCAAGGGCGTTCGGAGTCTGAACTTTCACTGCACGTTCCCATTTTTGTTCCAGGTCGTGGAAGGTGTAGCGGTAAAGTTGGTTGTAAGCGGAGCGGAGATAGGGGAGCATTGCCAAGGTGAGGCCGGGGGTGGGTGGCCAATAACGGCCGTTTCGGGAGCCAGAGGAAAAGAGAAAGTACTGCTGCCTGTTAGCTACGTTTTGGGAGCTTCAGCCGCGCGGGTGCAACGACGACGCTGAGACAACATGAGACAAATGGCTTCGATAATCGAATTTGGCTTCAGAGCGACTCACGGGAATGGGAACAAAGGCAAATACCGAGTCGAGCAGAGTGACCCGGGATGCAATCAAGGCTGGCGATACCATTGGCAAGCCAATAAAAACCGCCAAGCTTGACGATGCGTCGTCGTAAGGGAAAAAGGGGTTCCAGCTCTTAAGACCGCGTCCTAATATTGACCCAACGCGCTCAAGAATCGACTCCCCAACCATTTCGTACCATCCTTCGTCAGAAGCCGAAGATGCCAGTAACAGGCGTGCCTCCTCGGGGCCAAAGACCAATTTCACAGCATTTGCGCCATAGGTGAACAAGCTAGAATAAAGACAGCTGGTAGCCGCAATAATGACAGTCGGCGCAATCATGAACCTCGATATGTGTAGGACAAAGTCTGTAGTCCACACCACAGGGTCGAAAGGCCGGACGAGGTGGATCTCAGCTTTGCACTGTGGACAGAGGTATTTCCCCCTATGGCCCTGGGATTCAAGATCTTGAATCCAGGCCAGAATACACTCCTCGTGTGCAATCAAAATGCATGGGCACGGGGAGCGCCATTCTGCCAGCTCCTTCGGGTCTTCCGGCTCGTCTTGTAGGCAGATCCAGCATCGGCCTGGCTCTTCGCCATCGTGGGGGCGAGATAGGGGCAGCACAATAGTCTGAGGTTCTCGCGTAGGAGCTGGCAGGGCGCGGCTCGACCTTCGGCTGGTCGAGTCCGGCTGGTCGTTTGCGGAAGTGCTCGCGCTCGATTGTTCCGCGACAGGAGTTGAGGACGGCCGTCGCGATGGCAGCTGTGAAGTGAGAGGGGAGGCCATGGCAGCGCTCGCAGGCCGGGATCCGGGTGGTGGACAGGCAGGAGTTCGGTCTGGGAGTTCGACGTGTTTCATGGCGTCATGCGGGCCTCTTTAGCATGTGAAGAGGGCAGGTTCTGGTTGACAGGTTGATGCTGTCAGCAGGTGTTCAGGTTTTGCAAAATGTTTGAGGCGTGGACCCGCCATGGGGGTTTTCATAAGCGGCGGGCAGCCTTCGTATCATAATTCGCAGTGTTGGTGGCAGCCTGCTCCGTACCCCTCCCTCAGGTGCTTGGGCGATGGTCTTACCGCCAAGCCTTGCGTGCTCAGAGTCGCCGTTGGCAAATGCGGCCTCGGGCCCCGCAATAAGTGCTGTAACAGAAGTGATCATGTCCAAATCTATAAAAAACTACATGTAGAAGCTCTTTAAATATCAACAAGCTCTAGCTTATAAATCCCGGTCTTTGCATTTGGGAACTGGTCTAGAGTCCAGCAAGACTACATCAATAATGTAGCTACTCAGCCTCCAGTCTCAGCCCCCAGCTCAGCTGTTACGAACTTTACGCTTTATAAAATCAACAACACGACGACCCCCGAGGCCTGGTTTATCGATTGAACCGTCACAAAACATACCTGTTTTTGACGACGAATGCTAAGCTTAGAGGCCCGAGTACCGGCACTATTCTCTCTCTGGATGGATCCATTCATTGGGGCTTAGAGTTCCCCGATCGCTTCGGCCTGCTTCATTGTTCACTTGCTTGAGCCGCAGCAGCCTCCGAGGGAGTCCGAACACGAGCTGCAAATTCCCTCTTTCACCAGAACCCAAACGAGAGACATCGCACGACTGGCGGTGGAGTTAAGCTTTAGCCAAGCTTTATCTGTTCTTCTCCCCGATCATCTCCACCACAATCAAAGCCATCACCCAGGGATTTGATATGCCAAATGAGATCGCGGCACGCTATTGGCTTTCCCCTGCTCTCAGGCAATGCTGCCTTCCAGGGTCTCACAAGGCTGATGCCAGTTGACGGCTATTCTTGCGGGAGCGAATAGATCATCCAATGATCTACCTCGTACTCCAACTAAGCTTTGAGCTACCTCCTAGCTCCCCCCTTTCCGACAGACGCCAGCCTCCAAGTGCAGCGTTGGAACAGCGTGAGCTCAATCCGTTCACATTCGTGTACGGTGTAGCTTCAACCACTCAATCTATTCGAAGATCTCTCACTTCATCGTCTCGCCGGCCAGATGATACCCCTTTGCTTTTGTCTTCTTTTCTCCGCCGCTGTTGCCAAGATCAACCAGCCATACATTCCCGGTCGAGCCTTTGACCGTTTCGTGACCATCTGGCTCGAGAACCAAGATTTTTCTCGCGTCTCTGAAAATGACGATATCAAGCTCCTGGCGAGAGAAGGCATTTCTCAGACAAATTACTACGCCTTGACTCATCCGTCGCAACCGAACTACCTCGCATCTATCGCAGGGGACTACTTTGGTCTTGACCACGATAACTTTGTTGAACTACCCGAAAAAGTAAAGACTTTGATTGATCTGTTTGATGTTGCGCCCGGAGAAAATATCAGCTGGAAAGGCTACTTTGAGGATCTCCCCGGTCCTGGGTATATGGGTATGAAGGACACCCCTGAAGGTGCATCCAAGACGGAATATGTGCGGAAACACAAGTACGTTTTTGAAGAATCTTCCCCTGCGTCTATTGGTTTAAGTCTCGCATACTACTATCATCATATACTATGGATTCCATGGCACTTGGCACAACACGCTAACACTGGGTTAGTCCCTTTATATCTTTCAACAGCATCGGATGGGTTGGTGAACGACTGGCCAACATCCAGTCCCTAGATGCCTTCCAGCGCGCTCTCGCTGCAGAAGACTTGCCACAATACATTCACATTTCCCCCAACCTAGACAACGACGGCCACGACACCTCCTTAGAATTCGGCGCAAATTGGACCTCGACTTTCCTCAAACCTTTACTAGGTAATCGCTATTTCATGAACAACACCCTAGTTCAGTTGACGTATGACGAAGCCGAGACCTACTCTTCGCCAAACAAAGTCGTCTCAATACTCCTCGGCGATGCCATACCCTTCGAGCTCCGAGGCACAACCGACGACACCTTCTACACCCACTACAGCATCATCTCCACACTAACCAACAACTGGGATCTGCACAATTTAGGACGCTACGACGTAGGCGCGAATGTCTTCGACTTCGTTGCCAAAAAGACGAACTGGGCTTTCAACCATCCTCCCGACCAACCGGAGAAAAGCATCAACCTCAGCCTCAGCTACGGCGGCTATTTAAATTCATATAAGGACAAGGTGTTTCCGATCCCGGAGCCGAATTTGATGCTTACGGTGGATGGAACGGAGGGTGGAATGGGCGTGCATCCGAAAGTGAATGCGAGCTGGCGGGATTTGAATTGGAATGGGGAGGCAAAGTGGACGCCGTATGATGGGAGCGGAAGGGTGTTTCAAGGTGGAGATGACTCCGTGGATGGTACTGCGCCCCTGTATGGGCCGCAGAAGCCCAATTATATGACATAACGCCGGTGGATGGGAATCGGAGGCGTTGCTGGGTGTTTTTCAAAACTCAAAATAGGATTCTGGAATCTCGTAAGTTGATATTTCTCAAAATATAGAAGCAATGAAGATACCCACTTCAGTTTTGGACTTTCAGTCTCAGTACCTTAGCGGAGCGGGGGGGTGAGAAAAAACCATTCATGGATGATTCAAAACTCAAAATACTGTTAAAAACCATTATAACTATTATAAGCATTGTAACAGTTATTTGATATCAATTGTTTTTAACCATTTCTAACCGTATTTAAATTTTTTAACCGTATTTAAAATTGCTAACTAATAAACCATATACGCTAATTCAATTAAAAAGGCGGTAATAAAATTCTGCAACTAATTTTATTTTACCACCATCACCTACCAGCTCCAGCTCCAGCTCCAACACCACCACCATCATCTACCAGCTCCAGCTTCAGCGCAGCAGCTCCAGCTCCAGCCTTCAGCCTCCAGTCTCCAGCTTCAGCCTCCAGCTCCGGCTCCAACTCCAGCGCAGCAGCTCCAGCTCCAGCTCCACCACCACCATCATTTTCACTATTACTACCACGCAGCCGCAGTCTAATGCGCAATAGCTCCAGCTATAGCTTTAGCTACAATTCTAGCAGCAGCTTCAGCATGCCCTGCAAATGCCCTGCAATTGCCCTATACCAAAGGCTCCAATTGCGCCCTTAGCTAAGCTTTAATTTCAGCTTTCTTGCCTGCCCTTGCCCTATATTTATCTATACAGCTAACTTATACTGCAGCCAGGCCCTCACTTTCGCCCTCGCCCTCTCCTTTGCAGCCACCATATAGCGCATGCCAGGCCGCCTTTCCCAAATTTTAATATACATGCGCTGGATTGGAGCTGAAGCTGGAGCTGGAGGCTGGAGGCTGGAAACTGGAGGCTGGAGCTGGAGCTGCTGCGCTAAAGCTGGAGCTGATAAATAATAGTGGTGGTATTGGAGCTGGAGCTGGAGCTGGACCTAGAGCTGGAGCTGGTGGGTGAAGGCTGAAGGCTGGAGGCTGGAGGCTGGAGGCTGGAGCTGGAGCTGGAGCTAGAGCTGGAAATTAAAGACTGGAGGCTGGAGGCTGATAAATAGAATAAAATAGTATTATAATAATAAATTTGAAAAATAAATAAATACTAGATATTGGTGGCTTTAAACTTTGGAAACGGTAATATAGTTACAAATCTTTCAACGGTTGAAAGGTTCTGAACCATCCATAAAGGGTTTTTTACCTTGGAAAGTTTGAAACGGTTGTCGAAGTTGTTAAACCGTTCTTTTTCACCCCCCTGCTCCGCTAAGGTACCTTCCATATCTTTCACCCCCCGCGCAAGTTTCCTACACAGTGGCTTCCTACTTGGTATCCTCCTGGTGACTTTGAAAGTTCTCTGATTACTTGTAAGTTTCCTTATCACTTGGTATATCATGAATCAGCTGGGATATTCCTAATCACATTCACCTGCCCTCATAGAGAAGAAACCAATTTTTCGAAAGAGCTTGTTATTCATCACACAGACAAAATCGGATCGACCTCAAAGGTCGAAATTGGCTCGTTTGTAGCCATATGCAAAGCAAGGCTTCAATGACACAGGCGCAAGCCTACAGCCCGGAAACCAGCTAACCATCCGCCCGTCTGGAATCTAAGGACAATCCAGCCGGATCCTTGCAAGTATACCATGACTAAGCCTCACTGGCAAGTCCCCTTTTGCTCCATTGATGTCCCTTGGAAACGCCGCATGATCAAGTGTTCTACCTTTCGCGCCCACTATTTCTCCTGTAGAGTATAGGTACTTTTTGATGGAAGTGATATCCAGTCTGATGCTGCCACTTGTTGGTTAGGTGGAGGAAACAAGAGGTCTATCGCCACTGAGATGCGGATTGATCGGTCTTGTGGAGGTCTTTGAACCAGATGGGAAGCTTGCGGTCGCGCTCGTAAATAAGGCCGCAATTGCTGCAGAGAGTCTGTTTATCGTCTTAGCATGGCTCTAGCAGTGAATTGCGGGGGAAAACACATACCTTGGGTCCGTTCGGTCCATCTCTGACAGACCACACAGACGAGCCCCAGATCCTACAGTGACTGCATCTCCAAGTCGCCCTTTCGTAATCAGTGAGTCCGCCACCGCCGCCTCCATACGCAGCAACCCCGGCACTTCCAACATCAGGAGTGCCGCGTCCACCGGGAGTTGCCTGTCGTGCTAATGGACTCAGACTCCTGAACCGCCTCTTCTTCTTGCTCCTCTCTCCCCTACCCATCCTCTCCTCTGCAGGCTCCGCATCGAGTATCCTGCCTGGAGTATCCGGCATCCCAATCATACCCGTATTACTAGAGAATCTTGCGGTCTCTCTCCTCAACCTGCGGATCTGCCTCTCGCGATCGTACTCTCGCTTGTCGATTTCCTCTTTCGTAAGCTCCTCGATCTTCGGCTCCCATTCGTCAGCCGAGTGCTCGTTGTCATAACGCCAACCTGCCTCGGCGCCGTTCGCAGCATCATTATTGATCTCGCCGTTGAAGCCGCCCATCAGAACACCGGACTCGCAAGCTTCTTTCTTGAGTCGTAACACAGCTTCGTAGATGGCGTGGGTAATGGCTGGTACCCATTCACCAGATAATCCCATGTCAGCGCAGGTTTGCTTGGCGAATATCTCGGCTGTTCCCGGGGGGTGAAGGAGCGACCACTCGAACTTGTCGGTGTAGAGGCGATTGGACAAGTTGATATTGAGAGAGATAATGCAGCGGTAAGCGTCATCAGGGTTGTTCTCATCGACTTCAAGAGGGATTGCGGAGGCTGCGGCAGTGACATCTTGGGAGGAGGATGTACCGTTGGGATTGGGTCGCGTCGGGGTCGAGAAGCCATTCGCAAAGCCATTGCCATTTTGTGTCGGGGTTGCAGCGCCACTGATGACGGGAGTTGCAGAGACTTCTCGGGATAATGGTGCTGGTCGCGCTGCTTTCTGGTTTAGGCCGTTGGAAGCCTGTGTCTGAGGCTGGAACAAAGGTAGAAGCGCAACGCCCGCATATTCCTCGAGCTGTGTTCTGATCTGCTTACTGATCTCTGCTGCCATTGCCGGCTTATTTGGCAGATCAAGATCTTGCACCAAGGTCTGGGCAAAAGAGTCCGTAGTCACCAAGGTTTCGTGCAGATTCCACAGAATGATGTCTTTGAACCGGTACGGCACGGTCTGCTCTTGCGCTCGGTAGACTGGCAGAGTAGGATCGATATTGGGATAGGGTACTTCGGGCAAGGGAAGAGGCGGCGCAGGTGTCCATCCGGGGATGTCGAGATCGATTCGTATGGGAATTAGGGTGAGAGGCAGTGCGGCTTGAGAGAAGTTCTGTAGATCTGGTTTGCCCGACTTGGGCTTGCCCATCCAGTGTCGCCAGATCCCTTGGACGTCGACTACAGCTCCAATCTCCTGGCCAACTTCCTTGGGAACTTCAGGCCTGGCCTGGGCGGGGTCATCCCTTCGCAGGCTGCGCAAGCCCGTGGGCCTCCTCCTGTTCTCATTCATGTCGTCGTCTTCCTCGATGTCATCGTAGCCGTCCTCGGCGTAGTTGATGGCGGTGGTGCCGCGCTTGGTGGTCCTTGAAGATTGGGCAGCAAGGGCAGCGGTGGGCTGGATGACGGGAGTGAGGAGGGAGTTTCCGTAGGTGCGCAGGCGCGGCGGATAGCTAGAGATAAAAGCCTGAGGGGGGCGCTTCGTCGCCATCTTCGTCCGGATGCACTCGCGGGCGGCCTATCTCATCATTCAAGCGCGCTTCTTCGAGATGCTCGGTCGAGCTCTGCTGGCGCCTCCAGTTGCGACAACCGCAGATAGACGCGACAGAGGTTGGATAAGCCGCTTCCACGGCGCGGAGTGGACTTTGATTTTCAAATAGAAGCCGGGATCGCGCGATCTGAGCAGCTCGAGTATGCTTTGCCCAGGCTCTTCGAAGGTGTGGTTTCGGGTTGGCCCTCTGGCACAGTCGCGTTTATTTTCGCGATCCCACCGGAATCCTGCTGAGTAAGTGGGTAGGTAGTACATATGTACCTTAGCGGATCAATATGGGGAAAACGTCCAATAACCGGCCGGAACTGTCCACAACTGATTATCAGCTAAATAATAGTTGGTACCGGTTTTGCAGGTTAGGAACGGTTTTCGTAGATTTGGAAATTTCACAAAAATTAACAACCCTTTTTGCGCGAGCGAGAATCAAACCCCGACCCCGGCTATGATTAATTATTCATAATTTTTGCAAATACAGCCTTTTGGCGTAAATTCCAATACCGCAAGAAAGTAAAATACAGAACTGGACAAAACTTCACAAAACCCGTACAACCGTTTGGGGCTGGATATGATCAGACAAAAGGCGGCTTGTGCACGATAAAGGGAGTTCAAGTGAGACTTAGCGCAGCTTTCCTTCCTAGTTGTATCGAACGGATATCCCCAGATCCTACTAGTCCCATGGGAACATGTACATCAATTACATGTAATAACTCGGATACGAAGCACAGCATAATGTTGGTGGAAGCAGGAGGAGACCTAGGCCGGCTAGCACAGTTCCTGACTCGGGAACGTGTTGATGACACCCCCGCGGCTGTTTGCTATTTTGAGAAGGGGAAAGCGAGCTCTCAGTAGATTGACTGCAGAGATCTAGGACTCGACAAGATATGGATCAAGCAAATTTTATTGAGCAGCGTGCGGCAGGAATAAGAAACAGTCGTGGAGTCTTGCGTGGCAGACGTAATTAGTATTATTTACAGGTAGAGTGTACATGTAGCTCGACTTCTAATTTCAGGCGCTTGCGCTCCTTCTTGGCTCCAGCTGGCCGTGCTATGTGGCCGCCGTCAATACTGCTGCATCAATGCCCGCGAGCCTCCCAGCCCATCCACCAGAGCTCCAATCCCATCACCAGCATCTCTACGATCGTGCACATATAGCCGCATTATTCTGCTGTCCGCACTGCCAGCCAGCCAGCTCTGACAGCTGCCTTGCCAAGACCGCCTATCCGCAGCCTCGTCATCCTCTTAAGATCGAGCATAACCTCCCCCCATATCCCTCATCGCCGCCCGACCATGACGCTGCCTTTTTGACCTGAACAGCCGACATCCCCCAATTGCGCCTTGCACAGCTAGGGTGCTGCTTTCCAGATCACTGCCCACCGAGCAGCACCAGCTTGTTCTCGACAGTCGCCTGGTTCTCAGGGGCCGCGCATTCTCCGAGAAGGGCCACTACTGCACTGCTCTATGTCGGCAGCAGCACGTCCGCCAGCTACTGCGGTCACTGTCGAGCCGCTAAACGTACGAGGAGGTCCGTCTTATTCAAGCCCTTCAAGATCGCACTCCACCAGGTCCAGACCGGCAGCTGTCCAGTCGAGCCCAAATCGAGTGGGGAACTCCAGGTCGTCCTCACGCCACGCCGAGGACCCCAGACACTCTCATCGAGCCGATAGAGCTCATGCACCTCCAGCACCCGTAAATACACCAAGAAGAAGCTCCAGCGATCGTCCTGCGACAGTTCCTGCAAGGTCCGATTCTGCCAGAACCTCGGGCGCTCATCATAGCCGTCACCACTCCCGTACATCCTCTCGAAGCAAACACAGCCCACTGTCCAACATGTCTGCCACCACTGCTGTTGCAAATGGCGGAGGACCCGCTCCTATTGTCACTCCAACCACTACCTCCGATGCTAGGCACACCGGCGCAGGCCGGCCATCCAAGTCGAGAACTACCATCCCAGCGCAAACAGGCAATTGGGTTCTAGGCAAAACTATTGGCGCCGGAAGCATGGGAAAGGTGAAGCTGGCTAGAAGACTGGAAGGCGGGGAGCAGGTCAGTATCTCTGTTTTGTTGTCCATGTTTGACAATGCCAAATAAAGTTCCAAAAGGCTGATGGATCCCGCTGTGTAGGTTGCCGTAAAGATCGTTCCCCGGGGCTGTACTGAAGATAGCCACAACCAGAGCCGTGCAGACCGAGAACGAGCAGACCATTCCAAAGAGGTACGAACGGCACGAGAGGCTGCTATCGTCACCTTGCTCGATCATCCTTACATCTGCAGTATGCGAGATGTAGTGCGGACTAATTATCACTGGTACATGCTATTTGAATATGTTAATGGTGGTCAAATGCTCGACTACATTATTTCGCACGGCAGATTGAAGGAAAAGCCGGCCAGGAAGTTCAGTCGACAGATCGCCAGTGCGTTAGACTACTGTCACCGAAACAGTATTGTGCACCGAGATCTCAAGATCGAGAACATCCTCATCAGCAAGACCGGTGACATCAAGATCATCGACTTTGGTCTTAGCAATCTCTTTGCGCCCAAAGGTCACTTGAAGACGTTCTGTGGAAGCTTGTATTTTGCTGCACCAGAATTATTGCAGGCCAAGGCATATCAGGGTCCCGAAGTTGATGTCTGGAGCTTTGGGATTGTGCTGTATGTTCTTGTTTGTGGGAAGGTCCCTTTTGATGACCAAAGTATGCCGGCACTGCATGCCAAAATCAAGAAGGGTGTGGTCGATTACCCTAATTGGCTATCTGCTGGTATGGTCCCCTTTCTGAGGCTACGTGTCGCTGCTAAAAGTGCATAGAATGCAAGAACCTGATCTCAAGAATGCTGGTTACCGACCCCACTCAACGTGCCAGCTTGCAGGAGATCATGAACCACCCTTGGATGATCAAGGGTTATGGCGCTGCGCCAGAAAATCATCTTCCAGTCCGAGAGCCATTGCAGATGCCCCTCGATCCCGAGGTCATTCATGCCATGACGGGTTTCGACTTTGGTCCACCTGAGATTATTCATACTCAGTTGAGTAGGGTCGTCGAGTCTGAGGAATATCAACGTGCCGTAAGAATCGCCGCTCGCGAGAAGGAGGCCCAAGCTCCCAAAGATTCAGAGAAGAAGCGAGGATTTGGATTTGATTTCTACAAGCGCCGCAATTCTACAACAAGTCGAGACACGTTAACAACTACTCCATCTACCGAAGCATTACAGCTTGGAAATGACCCTGTCAACGCCTACGACCCCTTAATCTCGGTCTACTACTTGGTGAAGGAGAAACAAGAACGTGATCGGCAGGCAGCCAATCCAGGAGCTACGAGCATGCCGCGGGCCCCTGGAGAGGCACCTCTGCAAATGCCCGAGATTTCGGCTCCTCAAGCAGCTTACACTAACGCTACGCCTTACGAAATGCCTGGAGAGAAGGCAACCGGCGGTAGATCACGCCCTCGTGCTCGGACCCATGGTGAAAATGACGTTACGGACGCAATGAAGCACGTGAAGATCGCTGGTTCCAGCGGCCCCATATCTCCTGCTATCGTGGAACCTGAGCAGCAAGCGAAGAAGGAGAGCACCACGGCCAACATCCTGCGACGCTTCAGTACCAGAAGGCGGAAGGAAGACCGCCCGGACAGGAGCCATCCTCCCATGGTGAAGGTACAATCTCCTGGTGAAGTACCTCGCAAGAGTTTCAGTGTCCGCGGTTCTCGAGATAGGAGTAGGGATGGTGACTCCAGAGTTCGGTCGGGTAGCAGTCAACCCCACAGCGATTTGCTAAGCCCTCCGCAGTCCGAGCCCACCCAGGGAAAAGGCTTAGGCCGATCTACTAGTGTGAACTCCGCGGATTATCGACGACAGCATGAGAGAGGAACGGAAGCGCCTCCCAGGGTGACATACAAGGATCCTCCTCCTCTCACTAGTGGTTCCGACAAGTCTCGCACAAGTGGTCAGGTCACGCCAGAAGAAAAGAGCTTGCGTGAAGCCGAGCAGAAGACGAGCCTCAAGCCTAAAGCTGGCACGATGAGAACTAAGTCGCTTGGTCACGCCCGGCGAGAGAGTATACAGGCAAGACGCGCGAAGAGGGAAGAAGCACGCGAAGCTGGTGTGCCTGAAGGGAGCGACGCAGATTTAGGGGAGGGCAATATCAGTGGGCCTTCTACGGAGCGAGTGGACAACGCTGAGCACGTCAAGCCAGTCTTTCTCAAAGGACTCTTTAGCGTTTCGACAACCTCAACCAGACCGGTGCACGTGATTCGAGCCGATATCATAAGGGTCTTGCGTCAGCTGGGCGTAGACTTTTCGGAGATCCGAGGAGGATTCAGTTGCCGTAAGCTCCCGAGTATCGACCTGAAAAAGGTCGTCGATCCTCCGCACAGCCCACAGACACCGGGGCACAATCGACGTATCAGCTTCGGAGGCCTAATGGGCAACAAAGATGTTGGCCGGGGAGATGAATTCAGAGAGACAGATAGGCTGCCTCAGACACCTCGCACCTCACGCAGAGCCAACCACGATGCAAGCTACGGCGACTCGGACGAATCGGCCGAGAGCGTGGCCCAAGATCCAGGTAGCTCTTCGCGACGTGAGATAGGCGCAACGAGCACGCATGTCCAGAGCGAGCTTGGTGGTAGCATGGTTCTGGAGTTCGAGATCTTTATTGTCAAGGTGCCTCTCCTGTCGCTGCATGGCATACAGTTCAAGCGTCTTGCTGGTGGAACCTGGCAGTACAAGAACATGGCCGACCAGATTCTCAAGGAGCTCAAACTCTAGATCATTCCCAGTTCACCAGTTTCTTGTCCGACTATCCAAGCAGGAGAGGCATGCGAGAGGGAGCTTTCTATATTCGATGGTTGTGATCGAGGTCAGGCTCGTCGAGGATTCATAAAAATTCAAGGACTGTTACGAATCTCCTTTGTCCTCTGTTTCCAGCAGCAAGAGCGTTGTTCTGGGTGGGCTCACATCCTCGCCAGGAGAAATTTTTGAGGCACGCTGGCACGAAAATACAGGCTTTTCTGGGTTGGATCGCACTACGTTACTCTCTTCACGCATACGGACGATCACGGGAAGCTTCATGGGTATGTGTCATTCAGCAGGATGTCTCAAGAATCAGCGAAAATCGGGCAAGAATTCATCATTCTGTGTTTTGATAGCGGTTTGTAGTTTAGTTAGTACATGAGATGAGTCCTGCACTCGACTTGTTTGATTATGCCGATCGATGATTGCGGACTGATACTGATGGGATTTGCTGTTGCGAGATCATGCCTCAGCTGCTTCGGTGAGTGAACCTCAAAAACACGTCCATCCAACATATGTAAGTGCTGCTGATGCAGAAACTGTAGAACAGTTCAAGGCCGTGAACGTGCCACCTAGCTTGTTCTGTGTTTCTGAACCGTTTTCATCGGATGTTGTGCTTGGCTCTACAATTTGTTCTCTTTAAATTGGTATGTTCATGGTGTCATAATCTGGTATTCTTTAGTTACTTTGGTCTCTACCTTTTGGTCTCTGCTTGGTGACTTTGTTCATTTCCATAATCCATTTTACCTTTCCCTAACTGTCTGATTCATCTTATTTTTCTCCTTGGAAGTCTGAACAGCTTGTTACAGTTCCCCCCAGTTGGTTTGTTCCTGTAGGTACAAAATGATTCTGGGTCAGCTCCTAATGGCTCTCTCTGGTGCTGTATCCACGCCATTTTCAGCACTGTGCCATGGCAAGAAGTGGCTTTGGTGCCTCCCGGCGGGTGCTCTTTCCTCATACACTGAGTTTGCCTCAGTCTCAAAGTCTACTTTGCTGAAAGTTGACACAAAGGCTCGGGAAGTTGCTGTTGACGTATCAACAACCTAGGTCGCATCCCTCTTTCCTTCTGTGACGGCGGGGTACATATTCCAGCAAGTCGGCCGAGAATGTTTCTCTTTCTCTTCACATTGCAACATTCGTACAACGCATCACTACTAATCACATCATTCGTTTCCACATCTGCAATCATTCACCTGTCTCACATCAGAGAGCAATTCAACTACCGCGGTTGGCACTACGCAGAATCAGAGTTCTCGACGTCACTCCAGTGTCGTAAGCTGCGTCTACGCCATCTGAACAGACTTCCAGTGCCAGTTTGCAAAAGACAAGCAGTTACGAAGAAACTGCGAAACAAACACTACTACTATAGTCGACTACTGGATCTGCCGTGGCAAGTCTGGTACCTTCTACCTCCATGAACCCATAGTATGCTTCTTCTCACAAGTCACGTCCCAATGTACATAGAACCATGAGCTAACAATCTTTCTGAGAATGTGCCACCAGGTCATTATCGTACGCATTTTACGGTGCGGCCACGACTTACTTACCCGCATCACTACACCTTGCGACCAACAACAGCTCAGGATACCTTTTATCAACGATCTGACCCCCAACATCCTGGCCATTCTTTGCTCTTTTTGCCCTTCGTTTAGTCAGCGCGCATCTCCTCAATCGCTCGCAAATATACCCGACTTGAACTGTTTCTGTCATTCTTGCGGCACTGTCCGGAGCGCCTGGGAAAGAAATCACCTCCATCCACAGTTCTACATCCAACGCCGCTAAAGGTAGATCAGACTAGGCCCTGGAGCTCGTGATTAACCCCTAAGTTCTCTTCACAGTGAGCTCTACTTGTCACCACAAACATACATAGCATTGGACTTGCCACACCTTTGCAATTTCCAGCAGGTGCCAAATACCGATGTGCAGACACGATCAACTCTACTGTGCTGGCTGCAACCAGTGCCAACACTCCTGGACATACTGCCCCGTCTACCAAGAGGCATTGAAATACTTCGCCCCAGGGTTACTGGTAAAGAACAACAAGATCATTGTCCGGTCCGGACTCAAGTTACCAGAGCTACCTACTTGGTGTCCCTACTTTCAGCACAATATTGGTCGTCGTCTGGAGTCTTTGAAGAGTTGTGAGATCTGTCGGGTTGCAGAGATACGCCAGCAAGACATCAAAGAAGAGACACTGCGACAAACCGGCTTGAACCTCCGGAAAGAGTCGTCTGCAGAGACCAAGAAACCTGAAAAGCGAGTCCGATTGCCACTCTCTCAAGAGTCCGACTTTGCGGGCGACATCAGTGCATCTACCAAGTCTGCAGTGGTATCAAAAAGGGGCAGAAATCCTTGGCTTCGCGAACTTACTCCGCATGATGTGTCGAAAGATAATCTACCATTATCAACACTGTGATCACATCAAATACAGCTGGAATAGTTGTGCACGAGCTCAGTTCTACAAAAGCTTTGTTATCAAAGATTGCTCTCTTTACGACGAATTCGACGTTCAACTCCCAAGCGAGGACGTAGATTGCGTCCAGTGTATGTACGCCGATAGTCTCCCGGGGACAACTCAGGCACCGAGAGAACCCAGCAATCAAGGTCTCGTTGCAAAGTCTTCGAAGAAGCTCCGCCGCTTGGGAAAGCATATCCTGGGCAATATCCTCGACACCAGGTTTTAAGCAGGAAGGGGCTTTACACGCAAGCTACTCGGTGTGTGCTTCGGACGAGCACTTGATTTGACAGAGATCCATAGAAGCCTTCTGGGCTTTGATTGGTGGAACATCCGACATACAGCATGTGCAGGAGGATAGAGCTCTACTATCATAATTGTAAACACTCCAAGGTCCGCTGGAGCCGCTGCAAGACCTGGCAAGCGAAGCTCACGCCTTGGGCGTGTCTGGCGACTCTGCGAAGGAACGGCATATGGCCTGAGCAAGAACAAATTCTCAACCACTTCTGCCCGGACGAGGCCGAGGCACTGCCTGCACAGTGTCAGGACTGTCGCTCAGTCGTTGAGTTGTATATGCTCCGGATCCAACTACGGAATCTGCTGGAGAGTGGCGGGCATAGATCCTTCAGCGATAGTGTTCCCGTCGGTGGTAGTCAGCGCTACAAAGAGTTTGTGAATCGCCTTTGCCCAGGACTGGGCTCTGAGGACAGACAGCGGATAGAGACCATCCTACAGGGGACACGCGAATAGGACAGACTCTGATCGAATACCGGCTTCGCGCCAAGTGGTGTTCTCGACCTACTATGTGTAAAAAAGGCTTCTTATATCACCACAATTGCGAGCACCAGCAGCCCTGGTGGTTACCCTGCCCGCTTTGGCGAACCGGAGAACCTGCAGGGTGTCCTGGTGCCACGCATATCGAACCTCCTCGTCTTGCCGACGGAAATACGAAGTGCCCGTCTTGCTACCGGGATCCTCAGCTAAATATTCTCCGGCACTTGCTGGAAAAAGAGGACGAGCTCGCGGATTGGCAGGGAACACGATCTCTTGATTATTTTAGTCCGGTTCAGGCCTGCCCACTCAACAACCGCTTTCATCTCAAGGAGCGGACTGATCCCATTGGGATGATTGCATGGTGGCTGGCCAAGCTTCCAGAGGACCTATCGGGGTTTTGGAACACCAGAAATTGGGATTAAAGTGATGTGTCGAAATATAATCTTCTGTTTTCACGACTGTGGGCACAAACAAGAAATCTGGGCCCCCTGCCACTTACCTTCGGATCCCCGTTACGATCGATGTGATCCCCCTCTCAGGAAGCAGTACTACGTCTGGGGTCCTGAGTAACCCTTGGGAGACGACAGCCCACCTCTTCGTACGAGGTGTACCATGTGCCTCAAAGATCCTGTACTGGGCTATCTCCGTGGTCTTGCGAAGAAAGTTCTACCCAGGGATCGCCGAAACGCTCTGGCACCGTCTTTTGCAGGGTCAGATCCCACGCCGCCTCATCTCGACTTGAGCGAACAGAATATCTCCTTGGCTTTTCACGAGCTGAATACCTCATTGGCCCAGGTTTCTACACCAGCTCCCGCTCCAGAACCTGTACCACCTAGAAGACTAGCTCTATCTCCAGGAAGTGAGACGCGTCTCGATCCTCACGAGCGGATCGTCTCGTGGCTCCAGGGTCACCCCGAAAAGCCGTCTGAATACGATAGGATAGAAGAGCAGGGTCACCCCGAAAACAAAAAGCTGGAATCCGAAGACAGGTGAGTTTTGGCAGAATACCTTGACATGCGTGCCATACTTGCGAGATCGCCAGGCTGTAGTCAAGGACATACGGGACATCATCAAGTACAGAGTTGAGACGGAAGATGGCAGTCTCAGAGGGCGGTCGAGTGACGGCGCTATTATCTGGACCTAGCGCCGCTTTGGGCCTAGTGGGGCCGGCCTAGACCAGCCGCTCCTTCTCTACGGGACACAGGGATGTGCGAGGGCGCAGTGGAGAACCTCATTGTCCACAGCAACATACCACCTCGACTGTCTATTGACATTGACCCATTCCGCACCCGTTCTTCATGTGACACACCTGCGCGCTCAATCAATCCACCGTCCTGACCGTTGCTGTTGTAGGCGTCGATTCGGAAATGCGATAGACGTCTGCCCGTCGCTCCTCCGCGCTTCGAAGCCCCAACCACAGCCAGCTAACCGCGAGCGACCATTCGCAATTCCCCCGTCCACCAGCAACCACGGTGTCGACAGCAAGCCCGACACCCGACGGTCCGCCCGTCAACGCACCGCTGAAGCAGCAACGTCGAGCCTACCCAGACTCTGACATCCGGCGTACCCTGTCTCCGCCGCCCCAATACCCGCGTTCAGAGTCCTCGGGCGCTGCGCAATCTCCCCGGCCCCCGCCCTTTGATTCTCTCTACACCAAGGGCGAGTCATCGAGGAAGGACGAGGACGAAGATCCTCCTCCAGCCTACTTCGAAGGTTTCAGTCCATTAGACTCTTTCACCTACATCATGGCGGCCGCCGGAGGTGCTGCGAGTATCATCACTCAAGTGCAGCAGGGTGGGGCACCACCCATGAACACCCTGGGAGGTATGCGATAGCAAAACCCTTTCCTCTTATCATTGCTAACATTTTCTCAGATGTTGGAGCCGACGAGAACATAACCATGGACCTCCGGTAAGCATATTCCTTGCAGGCAGTATATATCAGTTGCTAACAGAACCCTTTTAGTGGTACCCGCTTCACCCTGTCCCGAGACGAACTCCTTACGCTCCCCGAATTCGTTCTTCTGTCACTGTTCCCCAACGGTCTTCTACCGGAGGGCCACTTGAACTCCTCATACACTGAAGGAGATGCCTTCCAAGTCGACGTAAGTAATCTATTTTCCTCGCAGCTATAAGAAGGTCGTGCTTGGAGACTGACTGAATTCGAATACAGTACGATCCAGCTTCCCTGCAATACATGCTCGACTTCTTCCGTAATGTCGCTCAGACGATTCCCTCCGGTTCAAATTCGCCCTCCGCACAACAGGAAGCGGATGCTGTACCAATCGAGCCTATGCAGGGATCTCCGAGAGAAATGCTACAAGACCGGGCTGGAATCATTGTGTTGAGGGAGGATCTTGACTTCTACGCTATTCCACCCAGGCCAGACATTGAGCAACCGGAGATGATCGAAGTAAAGCGGGCTGCTGGCAGAGCTTTACTGAAGCAAGACGGCATATTCTCTGGACTACGACGAAGCGATGAACCGGGCACAACAGAGCAGCACCTGATAGAGATGTTGACTGCAGGGTATGTCAAATCAGTGAACCATAAATAAATGATTCCGAGCTAATTTGGGCGCAGAGGCTTTAACCACGACGACCATTGGGGACATCGAGCGAATGAACCCAACAAAGCCGTCATCTGCAGTCTCGCACTTGCAAGACTATCAACCGATATCCGAGGCCACGAAATGGGCAACAATGCAATCGGTATGGCGCAAAAACTGCTACTCTTCTGGCGCAAACCGGCACGCAGGTGTTGGTGGGAAGGCGTTGAGCTCGAAAACGTCGACGGCGTGGAAGGCAAGCTCAAAGTCTGGATCCGCCGAGTGTGGACCCTGGAGATGAGCGTCATCGGCCTGCGCTGACGGGCGCCTACCGCAGCTTGAAGTCTCAAAATACCCCATAATATTGGCAGGAAGACTACACACAGGAGTTGGTGCGACGTATTTTTTGTGGTTGTAATTCTGGCCGGGCATTGTTCTCTATACCTCTCTGTTGTGGGACTACTTTCATTTGTACTATTGTGTTTTATTTCCTTTCTTGGCGATTGTATTACCGAGCATAGCATTCAGACAGACAGAGCGCATAATTGCACAGCGAAGGGCGTTTGAGCCTGGTGTTCATCCCAGGTGGATTCGTGGCATGTTCGCTGTGATGTGATTGTGATAGTGAGTGCTTGTGGTGGTGATGTGTACACCCAACGGATTGTGATGAAAGGCGGCTGGCTTGCTGCTCGGAGAATACGTGGTCGTTTGATTCAAGTCCATGGACCCTGTGGACTCGGGATTGCCGTGTTGCTGAGAACAACGACATGCCCCTGTACCCAGTCGGAAGACTGTCCGACACCCACGTCGCCGAGCCAGAAACAGGAAAGCTCAAATGCGCGGCTTGAAACGTCCTCGACCTGTTGGAGGCTAGGGCGCATGCAGAGGGTGAGCGCTACGTAGCTGGTGGGTGAAGTACACATGTGCAGGACAAGGCGCAGCGCTGCGGTACGAGCTGCGGCCGGGGGGATTGGAAGGGGGCTGGGATAGATAGTAGGGCTTGGACACGGGAAAGGCAGCGGGATAGAGAGAGTCGAAAGTCGATTCGACAAAGTTAAGTGATCGTTTTGCGAAGTTCTGGCTGTCTTGATGCTGACTGGTCTGAAGTCTCGGAGTTTCACTATCTACTCAGTAATCCAGATAAACGATTTTCCACAATTATTTAAAATTATTTAGATCATTCGGATTTTCCACAATGGTTTAGATATCAAAGTCTCAAGGTATGTCAAGGTATGTCAGCTCTCCACAACCCCGGCCTCTGAGGCTGTGTGTGACAGGGAGCAGATCCCCCGCGGTCAGCCGAACTAGGCAGCAGCGCACAATTGCAGTTTCAACCAGCCGTGCCTTCACAAAGAAAATGGTCAAAACCGCTTTCGACACGATCCTCGACATAAACCTTTGCGATGGGCGGGGACCAACCGTCTGCTATCGCAACGAGAAAATTGAAGAAAAAAAGCCATTCACAGGTACCACAAAATGAGGACCAGCGGATCGCTAGGCCCGTCCTTCTTCAGCCGCCAAGGATCCTCCTCTTCCTCACCTTATGAGTCACTGCTGCGAATGTGCACGGGCCATCTGCGAAGAGAGGAGCAAGGGCCTAATATTTAACTGTCCCCTTCTCCCACTCTTTTTCTCTTTTCTTTCTTCCCATCCCCAACACAACCACAGCGCAACTTCAATATCCACTCGCAACCATGCAGTAAACCTCCAGCCTCTCGGCTCTCTTTGTCAACCGACAAAATAACTTCCCAACTCAACTCCAACAACTCTCTCCTCGACCAACTGCTTGTTCTCGTCAGAGAACATTCACAGCAACAGCTTTCGAGCTCCGCAGTCACAACGGATCCATCAACATGGCTCCCTTCACCCCCGAATCCAGGCCAACCGGCTCCTCCGCGAACCCAACAGTCGAACAACTTCAATACCGCTCTGCAGCTGCCCCGGGACTTCACTCTGTTCCCGCAGCTGCCTCCGGGCGCTCGTCGTGCCCCTAGTCTTCCTCAGAACTACCAGCAACAATACTCTTCAAACCTAGCTTCTGCCAGTGCGCAAGCGCAGAACAGCCCGAGAGTTCAAGACTTAACACACGGCATTGGACAACATCTATCGGCTTCATCTTTCGGATCACCCTACCAGACGCAGAACTCCAACCAGTTCTCGGCGACATCACCTCATACTTTACAACCATCACACTCTCAGCAGCGCCCACCGGTGCCGTTGTTCTCTCAGAGTACCGGCAACATCCATAGCCAGTCGCATCCCCGTCCACCTGCGCGGCCTCGGATGATGGACTTTGAAGGTACAGACTCACTTGCATTCTCAAGGCAGAACCTCAGCTCATCTTTGTTTTCAGACTTCCCCGACGACGGGCCTTTGTTCCCCGGGACTGAGCCCTCCTGGGACCAGGAACCCGTCGACGCCGATCACGGTCTGTTCTCTCAATATTCACCGGCTGTCCCTGCTCTCGATGCGCACATGCATTCTCCAGCCAACGCCTCTAGCTCGGAGACTGTGTCGCCAAAGGACCTTTTGCGCGACTCTGCTCCGCCTTCTGCTGCCTACACCAACCTGACAACACCAGGCTCTGAATACCTGGACTCGCCCGCTATCGCAGGGAGCTACGAAACTTCGCCTTACGAACATGGCGCACAGACTGGTCAAGACGGGTGGTATTCTCTCTTCCCGGAACAGTCTGCAGACGCGTCTCCATTCCAGGGAACGGAAGAGCTTGTTGTGACAGAGTCTCCTCGTCCCGAAGCTTCTCGGTCGCGCTCAGGTACTTCACCACCCGCACCCAAGCGGGCTCCTTACGAAGGTGTTGGCAAAAGACGACGACGGGAGCCTCTTGGCGAGATCAAGGTTGACGTGCATGACCCTGTTGCCGTCAAGCGTGCACGCAACACTATGGCTGCTCGCAAGTCTCGTGATCGCAGGGCCCGCGCTTTCGAGGAATTGCAAGAAAAGTATGATCAAATGAAAAAGGAGATGGAGCACTGGAAGGCCATCGCGCTGGCCAGATCTGCTGGCGACATTGGCCCCACAATGTGATCGATACGGTTTTCGGATTCGGGGGTGAGAGCACCCGCTCTCGCTCTTGGGAGGCAGAAGTGTCAGCTAGCTATAGGTGTACAGCTAGTGGGCTTCTTGCTGGGGATGTAGGGTGTCGTCGACTTTTTCTTTTTCTTCTCTGCGCTTGGACGATTTCTTTCCTGCGCTTGACTGGATTTCTTTCTACGAGTAGGAGGGATGAAGACGGGTACTTATACCGCTCCTTGCTTGGAGGTATGACTCTTAGTCTGGGGTGTGACTGTGTCGGCATGGGTTTTTTGGGCGGCATCCATTCTACGATGTCATACGGGCTTGCGATTTTCTCCTCTCCAGCAGCTTGGAAGCTTGTTGGTTCTCTTTCTAGTTTCGCCAGAGTCGGTGTCTCGCCTTTGGCACGGTGACCCACCTGCGTGTATGATTTTCTTACATAGCAATATCATCGCAATCAGAGAAGTCACCAAGAATGCCTGCCGTGATGCTTGTCACGCGTCAGACGCGAGGTGTAAAATTGAAATCGTAAGGTAGCCCACATAGACATTACTGAAGCTCGTGGCAACACTAACGAGTTCTGGCGCTGTGGTCATTCTTAATAACCAAGAACGATCCTAATTACTACTTACTAGACATTTCCTATTCCTAACAGTCAAGAGTTATCCCAATTACCCGGGCTAGTAGCTACTAAGTTGATTAGAAATGTGTACCAAAAAAGCCTGCGGAAGAGCGGACGAAAAGAAAGCCCGACCGAGTGAGCGGCCTTCATGCTGGATATAAGCGTTAAGTCCGGGCTGTGGTTGACGCGTGCAAGACCGCGCCTAATCATACGTAAGGTACGAACCAACAGTTCGCGATAAAGCACACCCACCCCCCTTCTTCTTGTGTGCTGTTAGATGCCATTCTTCCCCCATGAGCAACGCGTTTCTTCGTTTTCTCCAACGCCAGCGCTCGCGCATACGTGGCCAATACTTCACCCCTGCTGAACCGCCAAGGTATAGGACCATGACTTCTGGGACTGGAGGCATTGCGGCAGCCCTCTATGCCGTGACTGTTAGTACGCCGGCAGCTCTGGGTGCGGTCCCGGATACGGCGACGGAGAAGAGCCATTGGTTGAGAGATAAGGGAGGCAAGGGTGAGGTGAAGGGGTTTGTGAATCCGTGGGAGAGCTATAAAGACTTCACAACTACTAGTATCTTGACTTCCATGATACGGCAAGTACTCCTGCTTCTGGGTTTTAAACTGCAGAGTTTGCTACATACTTCTGGCTTGGATAAGGCGATTGTGGGCTGACTTTGTTGGATTTCAGGCACAAGTTTTCCGGAGACTCACAGACGCCCGACACTACGCCTCCGACTGTGCCAGTTGTGAAGCCGACTTTCCTCCCTTCGAGAACGGCATCGCAAGCTCTACGGGCGACTTGGTTGGGCCATGCTTGCTACTATGTCGAGTTTCCTAGCGGATTACGAGTACTATTCGACCCTGTATTCGAAGAGCGCTGTTCTCCTTTCTCATGGCTAGGACCCAAAAGATATACACCTACACCTTGCAATATCGCTGACATTCCCACAATTGACGTTGTAAGTTACTAGCTTAAGGGGCCTACGAGTAAAAACTTCATCGGGTCACTTTCTTACCCGTCAATGGTCGCTAATTTACGTTTTACAACAGGTAATCATTAGCCACTCGCATTACGACCACCTCAGCCATCCTACCGTCTTGGAAATACAAAAACGTCATCCCTCAGTCCAATTTCTCGTCCCTAAAGGACTCAAAAAGTGGTTCTCAGACACCGGCATCAAGAATGCCGTCGAGCTTGACTGGTGGGAGGACGTAGACCTTACACTATCGAAGGCCTCAGGTGAAACGAAATCAATATCTCCGCCACCTTCTTCCGCTTCCCAAACTTCTTCGGATGATATAACCGCTCGCATCTCATGCTTGCCTTGTCAGCACACATCCGCACGCACGGCATTTGACAAAGCCACTACACTCTGGGCATCCTGGGCCGTCTCCTCAGGCGGAAAGTCTGTCTGGTTCGGCGGTGACACCGGCTACCGAGCTGTTCCTCACCTTCCCAAAGGCGAGGACGATCGAGACCCGAAATACGCTCACTTGCCGGTTTGTCCTGCCTTCAAGCAGATTGGGGAGCTCAGGGGACCCTTCGATCTGGGCCTAATTCCTATTGGCGCCTATGATCCAAGGTTTATTATGAGTTCTATGCACGCAAATCCATTCGATAGCGTGGAGATCTTCATGGATACAAAGTGTAAGAGGGCAATGGGCATCCATTGGGGAACTTGGGTGCTTACTGAAGAAGACGTGCTGGAGCCGCCGCAGTTGCTGAAGCAGGCGATGGCAAGAAACGGGTTGGCGGAGACGGGAGTATTTGATGTTTGTGATATTGGGGAGAGCAGGGAGTTTTAGGGATTTGTTTGGCAAAAGGTCATGGGAGGCATGGGACAAATACCTTCGGACGGCTGGCGGGACGGCTGGCGGGACTGCTGGTGTTAGGTTCTGGAGTTCAAATGGATTGTATTTGTAGATGGCTGGTAGATCTTGAGGGCTATGAATAGAGGCAACTCCTGAGGAATCTAATATAATCTGGACTTCGAAAGCTAGGACGAAGCTATGTGGCTCAGCATTAAGCGATTGTTTCGCAAAGTCGGAATTCTGAGTTCAATGCCATTAAAACGACACCCTGCACGTGATCAGCTATCTAACCTCGGCTTCTGCGGCGTCGTGAACTTCGAAGCTGGAGCTCTAATTCAAGATCGTACCAGCCACCCGCCCTCGGATTTTGCAGCAAGACGCTCTTTTCATGGTCGCTCGCCAGCTCCGCATCCCATCATGGCGATCCGCGAAGATCTCGTATCTTCTGCTGTAAGCTTCTCGGCCCCCATTCATCACCCATGTCGTGCTAACCTGCCCAATCTAGGTGACATGTGAGCTCCCCGAAAAGATAATCAAGCTGCTCCTCTAACGTGCGCTGCAGTCCTCCAAGATCCAAGTGTTTCCGCTTCTCCGATCGAAAACCGCATCGCCTTTCTGCAATCCAAAAACCTCACCAAAGAGGAGATCGACAGCGCTCTCGCGCGAGCAGGTGCTGAGCCAGCTCCGAAGAACTACGACAACTATGCTCCGCAACAGCAGATGGTACGGCAGCCGCCTCAATATGCGCCATACCAGCAGCAATATCCGTGGCCCCAGGCGCCGGCTGAGCTTCCCAAACGGGATTGGAGAGATTGGTTTATAATGGCGACCGTCCTGGGAGGCGTCGGTTATGGGGCATATTTCATAGCAAAAGTACGCAGTTCCTCTCCGTCTTCTATTTCGAAATTAACTTAAGTTCGTTCAGCGCTACGTCTACCCCTTAATCGCCCCTCCGACACCTCCGCAACTAGAACAAGACAAAGCGTCGATCGACGAGTCCTTCTCTAAAGCCTTCGCTCTCCTCGACCAACTCAGCACCGACACTACCGCTCTCAAAGACGCCGAAGCCGAGCGCACCGCGCGCCTCGACTCCGCACTCATGGAAGTCGAGTCCGTGATCGGCGAGCTCAAGGCCTCCGCACGCACTGCCGGCGACGACAGTCGCCGCATGAACGACGACATCCGCAGCCTGCATGCCCTGATCCCCAAAGCGCTCGAAAGTCACAAAGAGTCTACCGACGCACGCCTCAAGGAGCTAAGCACTGAGCTCAAAAGCTTGAAGACGCTGATGGGGCAGCGCATGAACCCGGCAGGTGGTCAAGGAGGCGCCATGTCGCCGAGCCCCTATTCGCAGCCAAAGCCGTACCAAGCGCCGGCCTACAAGCCGCCGCAGGCTCAGATGCCTGGTACTGAGGAGTCGAAGACGGGCGGCGAGAATGCGGGACAGCCTTCTAATGCTACTTCTTCGACTCCGAGGCCGGCGTCGGTAAGCACGCCTGGGAGCGTGTATGGTGCTGGCGGCTCTACGGAGCAAAAGCCAGCGTCGCCGTTCAACACGGGAATTCCACCGAATAGAGCGGCTATTCCGGCGTGGCAGATGGCGGCTTCGAAGAAGAGTGCGGCGCCGGTCAATGGGACGGGCGCTGAAAACAGTGGTAGTGCAAGTGGAGCGGGAAGTTCTTCTCAGGAATCTAGTACGCCTGCTTAATCAGTACAGTATTCGAGCTTTGAGCTATAGTTTATGAAAGGGTGGGATCTGGCGGGTGGCATGGGTAGCATGTGTTGGCGTAAGGCAAGGGTTTGAATAATGAATGTATATTATAATGGATCGCCTAACAACTTGCAGCTTAGCCTTCAGAGCGAATCAGTCTATCAGATCATGTTTGAGTCGAGTATGCCCCTGTGCAGAGAAATGCATGCTACTACGGCGAAGAATTTGTCAAAGCCTTGGAATTGTGCTCAGAATTATGGATTGTCATACTCCAGAGAGTAAACGTTGACCTAATACCTCCCCCAAACACCAGGCATCGCTCAATGCCCTATCCCAGAGCGCCAAGATGCCCATAAAAGACCCCCAGAACCATCCCAGCCCGTGTTGCTGAAGCTCGTTACAATTTACTCACTCCAACCTGACCCAGGCTATCAGCCTCAGATTCGGGTATCATGACCTTGATCCTCTCGCCCATTCTCTGCAGAACGTCCTCTCTCGAAAAGGGGCTCAGCGTTGCCACATCCAGCGCCTCCTCCTTCAAAGTCTTCGCTCTAATCATCGTGCCCTTCGTGCTTACGCCCTCATTCCCTCCGGTCACGACCCCTTTCATAAAATCCGCCATGGCCGCAAAGCACCTCTCTCGACTCTCAATATCCTGCAAAAGCAAGGCAAAACAATGCGGCATCGCTTCGTACTCCTCAAAGACCACTTTCACACCCTGTTTCGACAAAGCAGAAGCCAAGTACTTCCCCTCGTCGCTGAGTAACTCTTGTCCTTGGTTCATGTATACGGGTGGGCAGTTTTCCCAGTCCTTCGCGATCATTAGGGAGACCATGGGGTGCGTGAGGAAGGCGTCTTCGACGAAGATGTTCTTGCGCGGCGGCTTCGCAGGCCAGATATCGCACGGTGGCAGTGTCATGCCCTCGGGTCGCAGGGAGTTCGATGGGAGGTAGTCGAACTTTGCATTTTCCACAGAGGAGGGCATGCAGTGCGTTACGTCGAGCCAAGGGGAGCTTGTTACTACGCCAGCGGGTAAGGGCACTTCGCGCTCCTCGCCGTGCCATGTTACTTTGGTGTTTTGGCGTCGTAGTTGGAGTATGAGCTGCGTGAGGGCGAAACATAGATTGCCACCTGCGCTGTCTCCGGAGAAAACAATATGCTCGGGTGCAACAGGCTCGTGCAGGGTGCCGGGTGGAGGGTAGAGAAGGGTGAAGTACGAGACGAAAGCGTCGAGGAGGGCGCCTGGGAAGGGGTTTTGGGGGGCTAGACGGTATCGAACTGATAGAGCTCGGCCCTTCGTCATCTTGGTGAGTTTGGCAATTGCTGGTCGATGGGCGCTCAAATCCATCAGATAGTATGCACCGCCGTGGAAGTATAGAATGGTCGTTGGGGAAGAAACTTCCTTCATGAGCTCCTTGTATTTCTCTTCCTCGGAGATGTCGAGTTCGGCGGACTGCTTCGTTGCGCCGGCGCGGTAGCCCGTCCATTCTGCCGTGACTTCTCGTAGCTCGGGCTTTATGAAAGTCTTCGTCGAGGCTTTGGGGTCGGTCATGCTCTCGATGGCGGAAAAGAGAGCCTCTCGCATCGACTCTTCAGGGGGAGGCGGCATAGTGACCCTGCTGATCCACATCTTGCCCTTGACCGGCTGCTCTTTCATAGATACTCGCTGGACTTTGTCGAGGGGCATGGCTGAGTCTCCATTGAGGATTGCTCGTATGAGATTGACGACCAGCTCGGTTTTCAGCCCCCAGTATTTCGAGGTTTCGGAACGGCCCAAGGCATGGTTCAGAGCAACTCCGCTCATCATAGGAACCTTGGGCAGCAGCATCATAGCCAACCTGTAGGGGTCGTTCATCTTGTTTTTCGAAGAGGGTTGAGAGACGTATGGAAAGGGAGATGGGAGATTGTGAGATGGGAGATTGTTGCGGCTCAAACTGATAGCTGGGAGTTGTTTTGGGCGGCAGCAATGTAATAGAAGCAGGATTCCAAAGGGAAGAGAGTACGTTACCACATTCCCGGCACTAGAGGTCGCAGCTTACTTTGAACAAGCCATGGCTCACATGCCATCAGCTTCCCACCTCGTTGGAGTGGTAGGGCCGATAGACGTCCTGTTCATGCTCAGACGTCAGCGCTCGCTCGTGCCATTGGCGCAGAGGCGCAAAGGAGGAAGTTCAATTTGGCCAACCTCGGCTGCCGCTGCCGCCTCTCAATTTATATCAACCCATCGGAGCCCATCCTAAAGTTTGAAGGCTCCGAGGAGTGACTTGCGAGGATGCAGCGCCGCGCTGGCCTCTCGTTTCTAGGCCGAAATGGGGTTGCTCTTGCGAACTGCGAATGCTGTTGAACCTAATTAGCAGCCACACAAGGGATCATGCTTGGCCCTCTCTCGTATGCCATTCCCACGATGCCGTATTTGCTGTGTTTCACGAGCACTGCCACTGCATCATCTATGGCCTCCCAGATCTGGGATGACGCCTGTCTAGTGCCACCTTCGAGAACATTTCCATACGAGGCTTAGTGCGAAATACGTCTGGTCACCATCAACCCAACAACAAGTACTGACAAACAATTTCCGACGGCTGGCTTGAGCCCCGCCGGCTCTCTAAGTCTATGGTATTAAAAGCTGCCGAGAGCCCCGACTGCATAAAGTCGATGTCTCCCGGCATTGGAAGCTGGCTTGCATATATACAACATATGCGTGCAGTGAATCCACATCAGATCGACCCCTAAGACCAAGCCAAGGCCGGAAGTGCTCCAGGGCGTGAGCTGGCTTTTGTGCCGTACCCTGTCTATCTCGAAAGCTCGGAAGCAACCAAACCGCTCGAAAGAGTCTTCAGGCTTTGACGGCGTATTTGCGGCGGAACATGTCATCAACACTCTCGAGATAGTAAACACCCTTAGCAATGGTGTCTGCGCTGCCGGTCGGCGTGAAGCTCTTCTGGAGATGGGCCTTCTTTCGAAGCTCGCACATCTATCTTCGCGTCAGCAACCTCTCCATAGATCAATTACGAGATACACTCACCTGGTCGTACTCCTCGGGTGCCAGTGTGCGGCGTGCCTCGAGTCTCTCGTGGAGGTTCAACTTCCCCTTCATCTGCTCGGTACTGCCAACCACCTTGAGGGAGAACAAGCTGGATGCCAATCCACTACCATAGCTAAAGATACCAATCCTCTTGCCTTGCAAGGTTGAGCTGTCAACGTTGGACAACAGGCTGACAAGACCGCCGTAAACGCTGGCACAGTACATGTTTCCGCACATGGTTGGAACTTGAATGCTGGGCTGGACACGCTCGTTGAAGCGCTTCTTCGTCAAGCCCATGAAGGTCTTCTCCACAACCTTGTCGGTCAGGGATGCCTCGTACGCCATATCGCGAACATCTGCTGGGACGTCGGCAAAGGACGAGCTGGATGGGTCGGCCAGGTAGTCGTTGTAGAGCATGCGAGCGTAGGACTTGGCAACCAACTTGCACGTAGGAGCATGGAAGGTCATGTAATCGAAGCGGTCAAGCGGAGTCTTGGTGCTTTCGGCAGTGGCTCCGTTGCCATTGGTGTGGCCGTTGGTGGACTGCTTTTGCAAGCGGGCTTGGTATGCTTTGTAGCACGCATCAACAGCCTCTGTGTAGCACTTGATGGAGAAGTGTCCGTCGACAACGGGGTACTCGCTAGTAAGATCCGGCTTGTAGAAATCGTAGACATGGGACATGTAGCTGCCCCTCAAGCCAGGCTCGAAAGCCAGAGGAGCATCGGGACCGACAAGCACAGCGACCGCACCAGCGCCTCCGGTCGGCCTGGCATTTCCCTTGGCGTAGAGAGCAATGTCTCCCATCACCACAATGGCATCACGGCCATCCCAGGCTGAAGACTCAACCCAGTTCAAAGCATTGAAGAGGGCATTGGTTCCGCCATAGCAAGCATTCACAGTGTCAACACCCTCAATGTTGGTGTTGTCGCCAAACAGTTGCATAAGCACCGACTTCACCGACTTCGACTTGTCAAGGATGGTCTCGGTTCCGACTTCCAGGCGTCCAATTGAGTTGGTGTCGATGTTGTATTTCTCGATCAGCTTGGAAACGACGGTCAGAGCGAACGAGTAGATGTCTGCAAATCATGGTCTGTCAGCCATTGTGACTTTTTCGCAAACATAGGGCTCCGGTTTCGGCACCTTCTCTGTCGTCGCAAAAGCTCATCTTGGTCTGACCAAGGCCAATGGTGTATTTGCCGGCGCTAACGCCATCGAACTTCTCCAGCTCAGTTTGGTCGACGCACTGACTGGGGAAGTAGATTTCAATGGCCTTAATGCCAATGTTCTGAGGACGAGCAGCCATGATGGAGAATGGAGATGGTACTGAGCAATTGAGTCAGCTGGATTCCAGAGTTTGTGAGGCTCTCGAGTCTCGCGGAAAAAGGGGAGTGGAGGGGTTAATTGCGGTCTCTTTGAAACGCCAAGCAAAGAATGGAGCAGCTCGAGGCACAGATGGGAAAGAGCAGGCAGCGCACTCACCGGACTGAGCAGGAGAACTTGAGAGCACCAGGAATTGGCAAGTGAAGCAGTGTGAAGAGTGGTGAAGGCAATTGACGCTGGTCGCACGACAAAGGGAAATGGTTAGTATTATTTTATTTCCCAGCAGCTCGGGTGCACCAATCCACCACCGCTAGGCCCCCAAATTAATGGGCACGGTCCGAGCTGTCAACCGCTATTCCGTTTCTCAGCGCCCAGGGCAACAAGCGGGCTGCACTGGTCCCTGAACTCTGCTCTGATAGGCCGGGCCAGCATCGCGACCCTGCATTTGCCGCACGGAAACTGCCGCATCGATGACATGAGGCACCGCTGGTGGCTCATGATATTGAACATCGCCGACTTCAAATCTCCCTTTCCCATGTCTTCATGGCCGACCTCGCTTGCCATTGCCCGGAGGCTACCGTGGAGTTGGAGAGCAACTGTCATTGGTTGAAGAACAAGTGCCGGGTTTGGAATCGACATCGTTGACAATATATTATACCTCACTTGGAAAATCTCCTTGAAAACACGTGATCGGTCACCTCTTTTCCTGCCTAGTCTCTTAGTCATGCTTTAGGGACTCTTATAAACGCAAGTATGGCGGTACAGCTAGTATTGAATAACATGTATGATTTGCATCTCACAAGATGATTATAATTTATAACTGAATTACATCCAGACTCTCTCCCAGACTACATAGCTCCGAGGCCGGGGTGCTCTAAAACCTAAATTGATCCGATGAGCACTCTAAGTCTAAGGACGCTAGAGCTCAATACGATTGCGAGAACGCGTTTGTCTTCAATGTACATCAGTACATGTAGTTCCAAAAAACCTTGACGCGCTCACCACTACACATATGCCTCTCTGCAACCTGGAGTCAACCTCGCGGAGTCCACGACATCAATTAAACCCACGTCAATTCATTCTCAGCATCTCAAGTGAGTCTACCCCATTTACTCTGCTTCCCAGCTCAGTACTCATCTTCATGTAAGCTACATGTAGGCCTCTGGGACAGTGGAATCGCCCCGCACTGCGGATCTTGACTGCACATCATTTGAGAGCATCAATCTGAAGGGTTGACTTGCTCTTGGGCCGTATCATCGCCACTCCTCCAGGCTCGATAGACGAGAGAACTTGCGCCAGCTGAACGAAAGCTGTAAGCAGATCGGTTGACGTCAAGCAGTGCTGAAACCACGTCTCAGAATGCCTTCCCCAATCGCCGAAAGGAAACCCTTTCTGCCCACACACAACTATATTCTCCACAACGCCGAACTCATGTCACTGCTGCGTGATGAAAACCTTCCCACGAGAGGTTGTAAGGATGAGCTCATTACTAGACTCTTCCGTCACCAGCAAGGCTTAGCCCCTCTCGACGAACAAATTTCCAGCAACACGGATACATCGTACTGGAAAGATTCGCTCGAGATGCTGAAATTCCATGTTGATCGCCAGCTTGCTTGGCTTTTTCCAGGAAGGAATTCTGCTGCAGTGATGAAGCTCCAACAATTTGTGCGAGATATAAAAATCGAGAGCTTCGGCAAAGACTTCTTGGTGGCTATTGCGATCGAGACAGATCGTTTTGATAGAGGTATTGAAGGCTTGGACATCGGCTCAACTGTGCCTTTATCCGAATATCCTCGCATTCTGGATGCTCTTCATGAATTTTCATCGAAGGAAGCCGCCGACGACTACAGTCATATGGCAAGCTTGCCCTACTCGTCGAAGGTTATTGCACGATGTACCGCCGCACGCATGGCTTCCGATCCTCCCACTCCCCCCACTCCTGCGGCTTCTGTCACGTCTGGACCTAGTCCCGAAGTTCAAGATGCCCAGAATGCAGAAGTGTCTACACCAGCACTATCGGCCATCGATGTCGAAGAATCGAGCAGCATATCCGAGATGCTGCGTGCGGCTACCAACTCGTTTGAACTTGGGCTGGCAATGAGCAATGCAGTTTCAAAGCTCATAAAGTACGCGGGCACCCGAGACCCAGGCCACGTAGAGCTTCGGCCGGACCGCACAATCGCGGTCTCACAGCTGGAGCGGGGTTCGAACCGTGAATCGGTTCTGGTGCAGGCCTTGGCCGAGATGTGGACAAAGAGTGTGAACACTGTGGCAACGGTTGCGGGCCGTTCACCACCTGCAAGCGGCTCCTGCTGGAGGTAACGAAAGACGGAGTTGAGGTCTGGGCTCTCAACGGGAGCTGCAGCAACTGCCACTGGGGCGGCATGGGAAAGCGGTGCAGTCTCCAGCCGGAGAACCAGACGGAGACAGAGACGCCGAAGAAAAGGGGTAAGTCTTTCTTCCCGAGGCAGAATCGGCCCGAATTGTCGCTTTTCACTTCAAATGCTAACATTTTATTGCCCCACAAGCCGGTGCCCAGAACAGCGCAGTTGATGTGTCGGCCAACCTGCCGCCTAGGCCTGCTAAGCGACAAAGGCTAAATGATCTAGCGAATGGACGTGATTTGTCCTTACGAGAGTTTATGAAGTGAGTAGAGATTTACTGTTTTAATGGCCTTACGAAACTAATTGTGTTCTATAGTGCCTATGGCTATAATGAGCCACTAGTCATCATACAGTCTTTGCCTAATAATCTCAACCTCAACTTTCCTATGAAGTACTTTGCGGAAAAGTCTCCGGCCATCAAGAAACGTGCAGATGAAGCTTTGCAAGACGGGTTCGACGTCTTGCGTTTGCAGCTTGACCTCCCAATGATAAGAATTGCGCCAATGCTTCAATTTCTCCAGACTGGACAAACATCCTTTGACACATCTGATGGAACGAGACCTACGGCCATATTGGCTAGAATGATCGCCTTTGCCTCTTTGGTGCACCAATTGGAGGTGAAAGGAGGCCACGAATTTTGCCGAGATGAAGTCGATAAATACCTCTCTAAAGAACCCGATGCCCTTACTTCGAACAATCTCCGCGCACATAGCCTGTCAAGGACCTGCTACGAGCAGCGATGCATAGTGCATGACTTTCTGTTTCGATTCGCAGCTAATCGCTGTATGGCAGGGAAAGGCTTTGATGAAGAACGCAAAACTTGTCCGGAGTTTGCCAGCCTTATGCCACAGGTCAGCATTGATATTCTTCCCACAGTTACCACTGGCGAGGACGGGAAGAGATCATGGACAGACCCGGTGATCGGACACACCTTTTCACTTTGAGATCATTCAGCTGGGGTTGTCATCAGGTTACCGTGCATGGAGTCTTACAGATGCGGTCCACAAATGGTATCCTCATTGTTCGGCCTTTGGAGGACCCGATGCATTGTTAGGATTTCTGTACTGCTCGGCGGGGTCTGAACTCCTTAGCATACAGTCTTGTATGGATCGGAGGCAAGTCGAGATGGCAAGACAACGTCGTCTTGCTCGTCAATACCACATCTAAGTCCCAGGAGTTCACCAGCTCGGGTCGCGATAGATTCTATGCTTCGATTTTCATGAAAAGAAGATGATGACCTAGTCGGAGATCTATTGACCCCTCTTTTCAAACCCTTCTTAGGAAAGGCCCGGAAGAGTGGGTAGGAAGGGCGGTCCAACGACGCCTCAATTACTGCTCGCTCTCCCTGAGTTCTATGTGGAGACGAGAAAATTTCCAGACTGAATGAACTCGGGCTGTTTGGAATATACGAGGTATGTGACAAATCTGATAGACGTGTCATTAAGCTTATTCGCGTTCACTTGGGCGCTTGGCTGCGGCAAGCTGTGGATTCGGGGGGATCCTGATCATCTTGGAGTGTAGCAGGATGACTGGGTTGTTTCGAGCGCGATGCATAGGCTGATCCAGGGGCAACTTTCGTTCGCTGACGGCAATGGACATGTCGAGACGCTATGTCGGCCCTTGAGGATATGCAAAAAGTAAGATCTGGGTTCAGGTAATCCACGTCCGAATTCAATTCAGCCAACATAGCGCCAAGCCCGGACCACATATGGTCTGGCATATTTAGCTCAGCGTCCGGGATGTCACGATGATGTCGCTGGAGGGTGATTTTCAGCGAAGGGGAGAAGGGGTTATATAACCCGACTAAAAAAGGCTTAGAAATAGAGTATTACATCAGAGATTATTGTAGACTGGAATTCTCTCTCCTTCAAGTTCGTATCACAAGCAGGCTTGGCGGGCGGTCTTTGCGCACATAGCCATCCACACCACCAAGCGTTTCCCCGAACACCACTATCTACCTAGATTACAGCATTTACTTGTATATGGGATTGTTGTTACAAGTGGAATCACCTCTACCTGCGTGTGACTTACAAGAGTCCACCAATACCACCTGTATAGTTTTGTTAGAAAGAAGGCCGGAGGTGGCCATGAGGCAGCTGCGAGTATCAAGAGCTTCAAAACTCGATATTAGCCGCTTACTCTGTTATGAATGTCACTCTGTAGTTCGCCCACTCGAACTGCCGCCAGCAGGGTGTCGGGAGAGGCGCCGGGGGGTGGGACTACTCTGGCTTGGCTCATTGAGTCTCGAGTTGCTTAGCGCCTCTCGCCCTCTCGCCGTGCGTGCAAGTCTGTCTACATAGTCCGCGCCCCCGTGAAAGCTTGCTTTCTCATCCGCGCCCGAACCCACCACCAATCGCTCCCATCACACCCAACCTCTCTCAGATCCATTCCATCAATCTGCCCGCCGACTGATGACGAGAAGTTGTCGGGACTCGAAGTTATCGGGACTCCCACGCACCAGGGCCGAACACGACCGACAAATTCCCCGAGGAGGACGGCCCGGTCGCTCCAGCGCGCCGGCCCTGAACGAACGAACGAACCATGGCTGCTCCCGGCGACCGACGATCCGATATTGATGGACGCCCGTCCATGTCCATGAGGAATTCCATGCGATTATCCGCCGCTGACGATGATGAGGACTACGCCTTGGAGGCCATGGGCGTATCGGACGGCTTCAGGCCATCAGGGAACAACAGCGCACATATGTTTCACGACCAGCCAGTGTCGAGACGAGCATCGGCAATCCGCAACACGCCTGGCCAGGCACCACCGCGTCCATCGAGTATAACGAAACCCAAGAATTTCGACAACTTTGCCTTACGGCACGACGGAGGAATGGGCCCAGTTACATCCAGGGATCAGCCCGATGCATCGTCGTCGCATACCAACAATGTCCCGCTGAGGACCGTCAGCATGTCCACAGACACCCCTATTCTCAGGAACGAGGAACCATACCAAGGGCCTTCTGGCCCATCACATCCTTACCAAATGTATCCGCAAGACACGAGACTTGCGAGGACAGCCAGCATCGCAACCACTTCCACAGTCCCCGTCCATGTCGCCGAGCAATCATATTCGGGGCCAAGTGGGCCGACCCACCCGTACGGCATGTATCCGCAGAACACTGTCCCGGAGTCAGAAAGCGAGCATGACAGACTGCCTGCTACCAATATACCCGTAGGCTTTCCGGGCCTCAACAACAACTACCAACGGCGCCTTGGTCCTGAAGGCGAAGAGGCTGCCGATATTATTGGCCCTGATGGGCATACCGAACAACTACCACCATATAGCCGGTTCCCCGACGAAGGTGTTTCGAGAAAGAATGGCTTGACTGTTGATGTTCCGCGTGTGGTCGCGCCGGCCGCAGACCCGCCGCAGGAAATACCTGGTGCTGGTGGCATTGGTCTTGCTACTCGAGATCCTGCCTATGCTTCACGGGAAGAGCTGGTAACACCACAATCCCGGCATTCCACACGGAGTATACTCTCGGACGCAAGCAATCACCAGATCAACGTTGCCGCCCAGGGCGTTGCAGAAAAGAAGCCGTTGAAGAAATGGCAGGTATATGCTCGGAGGAAGGTATGTGGAGTTGTACCCGTGTGGGCTATCTTCCTGGTTGCTTGTGGGTTTTTCATTATGGGAATAGTGATTGGCACTATTCTAGCTGTATTGGCTCCTCATCGCCACAAAGGGGACGATGATGGTGCAAATGGTGGCGGCGGTCCTGCGTAAGTGCCTCCCGCAGTTCGGTCTGATTTTGAAGACTGACTCCTTTCCAGGATCCTACAACAAACGATTACGCTGACAACGACTTTCGATGCGAGCCCTCTGACTGCCGTACCTTCAGGTATACCAACGCTACCTACAGGGACATTCATGCTACCACTACAAACACCGTACACGGAGGCACATTCTTGCATAGATAATCCCGGCGACACAAAAGCTTGGTCCTGCAATGTTCCACCTGAGACACTTGAAATGGTCATCACTTCAGTTCCGAACAACCCGAGCACCAGCAACAACGAGGTTATCTTCCAGTTCACGAACATGACAGTTGACAACACATATCTTTATGGCTCTCAGCCACCGGTCCTTGACCAAGCACAGGTTCTGCAGCTTGTTTCTGACGATGACGACGATGAGTGGGGCCCAGCTTGGTGGTTCCAGGTGCCTTATAACAAACTCGTCATTGTTGAAGAGAACGCCCTGTCACCCGCTGCAAATAAGAAGCGCTCTAGTTTATACGATATTAGCCTTTCGGAACGAGGCGTGGTTATGACAGGAGACCAGCCATGGTTTTGTTTCTGGAATGGCACGCTATTGGAAGCCTTCATCTATGTCAACCAGACTAGCTCGTACGGGAACAGCACTTACACGTCGGCAACGGCAACGATTTCTAGCACAACTGCGACCGAAACTGCTTCCCAATCTTATAAACGCCGGCGAGATTCACTGGGAGTCGACTCTACCGCGACCGTCACCTCGTCCACAAGCCAGGCGACGGGCTACGCTCAAAATTGGCAACAACCTGAAGGCCCCGGCCCTTACCCCAAAATTGTCAAGATTGAGGAGCGCCGTGTTTCGGAGGGCTCGCAGAGCGTGGAGCCGTATTGTATCCAGATGCAAATCATGAACGACGGCTCCGCGTCGCCAGTCTCTCAAAATGGGGTGGTGAATACAATTTATTTGAACGAGACGGAGCCAGACTATAGTCTGATGGACGAACGCGCCGTTCGACTCTGGGGAGAAGGGGAATCACCCTCCCCTGTTCGTGAAAGACAGTCACAAAGTTCCTGCGGTTGCGAGTGGTTGCCATTCTAGGCAGCAAATGATTTTTTTGGGTATGGCGTTCAGGCTCACAGGCATATGGTTATCTTGTACAGGTAGTTGTGGATTAGCGATGATGGAGCTGGAGCTGGCGCAATGGGACACGGGTGGGTATATGCTTTTACGGTGCTGTAGCCTGGGCTTTCTTGGTAGCATGCGTTGCAGCGATCTACTTGCGGGATGTATTCGGGGCAAAAAGGGGATCTTGACATGTGCAGACTATCATCTGAAGACAACCTAGGATTCAGGGGGTCGGGACGGAGTGAACGAACGAATATATACTATGAATCTGCGCGGCAGGTTCGAGGGAGTTCTTGCACGACACGCATTACATCTATGGAGTTAGAATCAGAATCTATTTGAAATCATATGACCAAGTTTTAGACATGGCGCTGTCTTCTTCTAGTTTCTACGAGCATATGCGAAACACGGCTAGTTGAAGATGACAGATGACATTTTAGTTTTTACAATTACAGGCTTGTAATTTTGGTGCAATTCTTGTGTGCTCAGCCAAGACTATAAAGGGTGTTTCAAATCATCAGAGATATTCTGATTGCTAACTATTAGGATTCCGGACCAGGAATGTCGTCTGCCCGAGCCATACAGTCTAGCAAGTCCTGTAAATAGGTAGAAAGCATGTTGCAAAATCAATTGTTCTTGAAAAAGGTAAAAATGCACCAAGGAAAAAGTCAAAAGGGACAGTCGAACCCGAAGGGTCAAGGGACATCCCCAAACCAGACGTGCTGAGTTTGAATCACACGAGCAGGATAGCCAACTAAGCCATTAGACTATATGTAGGTACTCACTCCTCCTCGGTGATGGCAATTCATCTCATTTTGTTTTGTCACGGCAGCACAGGCAACATGGATTACGATCTACCAACCACTCTCTTCCATCCTCTTCAACAGGATTATAGACGTAGCGTTATATCCACAACTAGGCATCCATGGCCTCAGCCCCCGCCGCGGGCAGGGCCTCCTCACCCGGCCATGGCGGATCGTTGACCTTCCTGAAGCACGCAACAAACTTAGGACCCTTATTCCTCTCCACCTTTTTCCCCTCCTCCGTCTCTCTCCTCATAATCTCCACACAGACATCGCTCTCCTCTTCCTCTTTCGACAACCTCTCAAAGCTTGCATGATTCTCAAAGTGCCCCTTCATCCAATTGTGCAGATCTTCGACATCAGTAATCGTATACACGATGCCACCCGGTCGCAGAACAAAGGCGTACTCGGAACACAGGGTCCAGGAGACGATGCGGGCCTTGTGTTTGCGCGCCTTGAAGTGCGGGTCGGGGAAGCAGAGGAAGATCTTGGAGAGCTGGCCGCGCGCGAAGAAGTTGGGGAGGAACTTCATGGTGTTGGCGCGGATGCAGGCGATGTTTTGGTAGGTGGCTGAGGGGTCGGCTTCGGGGAGGGGGACGGGTGCTGTGGTAGAGGGCGCGGCGGGGGTGGGTGAGAGGTGCTGGGCGCGTAGGGCGCGGATGCGTTCCTGGACGTATTCTGTTACTTGGGCGCGGATTTCCATGCCTGTGAGATAGGAGAGGTTAGCATTTAGTGAGAGTCGATTTTGGATATTTGACAAGGTGAGGCCGGACCTAGTATCAGAGTCGAGGGCAGCTTGGGTGCCAGTGCCACGAGCAGCCCGCCGAAGCCACAGCCGATGTCTGCTATCTCGACCTCTTTTACCAGCTTTCTGATTTGCTTAGTTTCGGCATTCGAAGGCTCTATCGACGTTGGCTCTTGGGCTGTTTCGGGCTCGGGCTGAACATATGCAGGATAGTATTCCGACCAATCCATGGCCGCTGGACTCATGGGACTAGAAAGATACAATATATCAGCCATCATCCTCTCCAACTCAAGTTGAGGTAGACAATTGCAGACAGGACTCACTAGACCAAGTTGTGGTCGGAGAAGGGATTGGCATGAGCACGCTGCCTGTAGAACTTCTTCTTGGGCAGCTCCGCAGTATCGCGCTCCTTCGCCGCATTGCGATACTCCTCCCTCTTCTGCTTCTTGTTCGCTGAGCCGGCCATGGCGACGCTTCTCAACCTCGAGTTCAGCAGGAAGAGCGAGCGCGCAAAGTCGGGGATTTCTCGAGGGGCTCTCGTGGTCGAAGCCTTGCGCGGCAGGACACAAAACATGCAAGGCTGAGAAAAAAGAGAGAGAGAGGGTCAATCTAGCAAATCAAGAGCAAGCGTCTCGACGGAGATTCTTTAGCGTGGCAGAGAAAATTGGCGCTGGGGACTGGATCGTCAATCTTGGCTTATCGGATCAGGATCATCGCGTAGCGCCACTGCTTGCGACCCACATTCCTGTCGCAATGCCGCCATTTCCACATGCTGGAGCTATGTGGCTGCCCTCGTCACTCCAGTCGCTGCTAATTGAACATGGTGTGTGCCGTTTTCCCGGTGTCCCATTCCCAAATCCAGTGCTCAATGTGGTTGCTACATCACGGTGGCGCTTCCCTTCTCGAGTCGTCCGTCCGATATTACTAGTATTGACTTTATGCCGACCTCTCTCCGCCGCATTGGTCCCAATTTTATTCGCCTGCTTCTCCCAATACACAATACATAAGTCCACGAGCTGCCCACCGTCCGTTTCGCTCGCTACATGATATCTTTGCTGTCCGAGAGGCATGCCCTTCGCCCAGTCCATCACTACTACGCCGAGATTCGTGGAGCGTCTGTTGCCCTAGCCTGCTGAGCTGCTGTCGGATCCGATAGCTTATAAAGCAACGCCATTCCATTTCCATTACCAGCACCACACTCTCGCCCTGGAGCAAGGCTTGCTTGCCGTTCTGCTGTGTGCATCTCTTAAAGACCGGACATCATGGGCTTCTTCACCATCCTCCCTCCGAGCCTCGCCGTGCTAGAAACTTGGCTTCAGAGAATCTTTGTATGCGCGAATCCTCCCAGCATATACTAGTAACCAACTGGTCAATTACTGATACGTCTTTCCACAGCTGTTCCTGGGAGCTATTTGTATTGGCCCATGGATCGCGCTCCTCATCTACGATGCGCTGCTGTTCCTCGTGCGCCTGACAGCCTACGAAATTCCATATATCGGCGGCCGCGCGAGAAATCGCCCGAGACCACGAGCTCCAAGTCTGAGCGAGCGACCGAGCGGAGCACCGAGAAAGTTGCAGATTCCATTGACGGGCGTCCCTCCTCTGGCCCCCGCGACGAGTGGTGAGAAAGCAGCGGCTGAGGTGGAGATTGAGGAGCGGCTGGATACCCCCCCAGGTTACGACGAGAAGGACTACGAAATAGCTGTGGAAGAAGACTGAGCTGCAGCTGCAGTTCCAATGCATTATTCTATTCTGTCTTGATCTCCCCTATAACGTCTCCAGCAACTTGCAGAGATCGCCTGTGATGCCCATGGCAGTGGTCTCTCCTCCAGCACCCGCGCCCTGGATGATGAGCGGCTGCGCGCCATATCGCTGAGTATAGAAGTTGATGATGTTGTCACTGCCCTTGAGCCCAGCAATTGGGTGCGACTTCTCCAGCTTCTCCAGACCGACCTTGAGCTTGTTGCCCCTTACGTCGATGCTTCCGACGAATCTGACCACCTTGCCTTCCTTTTCAGCTTCGGCTCTTGTCTGCTCCATCTGAGCATCGAATTCCGGAAGCCTCTTCATGAACTCCTCGCCACTGGCACAGCTTTCCAATTCCTTGGGGATCAGACTGTCGATAGGAAAGGATGTTGGAGACTCCACAGTCATTCCAATCTGTCTCGCCAAGATGGTTAACTTTCTTGCCACGTCCAAACCGTTCAGGTCGTCTCTTGGATCGGGCTCGGTGTATCCAAGGTCCTTTGCTTTGGCGACTTCTGCCGACCACTTCCCACCCTGGCCTGCCAATGGCTGGAAGGAGTTGAAGAGGAATGACATGGTGCCGCTGAAGACACCCTCAACTCGCTCCACTTGATCACTGGTTCTGATTAAGTCCTTGAGAGTAGATATAACAGGTAGTCCAGCACCGACGGTACTCTCATTGTACCATTTTGCGCCCGAGGCAGCCGAAGCAGCCACAATAGCGGTGTAAGCTTCGTAAGAGCCCGAGAAAGCCTTCTTATTTGGTGTTATAACGTGAATGCCGTGTTGTAAAAGGGTAGGATAGTGATCGGCGATCTCCTGGGAGCTGGTGTTGTCGACAAAAACAGCCGGGCTCTTGTGTGGAACACTCGACAAGTATTCAATGATCTCGGGGACAGACTTGGGAGGCTGGGTGGAGGAGGCCAGTTGGGCGATGCTGGCCGAGGGGTTGAGCGGGGCATAGTCGGCGGAGAAGAGGACCTTTTTGCTGGAGGCGACGAGGACTAAGTTGAGCTTGGGGTCTTTGGGAACGGCAGCCGTGCGCTTGGTCAGGAGTTCGAGTTGTGAGAGGAAGCATTTGCCTACGCCTCCGGTGCCTTTGAAGAGTTAGTGTCTGTGATGGAGGGGTAATTGAGGGGGAGAGATGTACCCACGACAGCAATGTAGACTTGCTTGGCTGCCATAATGGGAGAATGTTTCTTGTCAATTCGAAACGGAAAGAGAGGTTCAATGTGAGGCAATGTAGAAGATGGGAAAAAGAATCTCGGACTGAAATGAATTCGACATTCGACTTGATCCGATCGCGGGGCAGCTGCTTTGCTAGCGGGCCCAATCCCTGTCGCAGCTCCTGCGAGGCTCGCGAGGCTGTCATAACCGCTGTCACCCTCCCCCCATCATCGGTCCAAAATTTCAGTTCGTCTCTCCACTCCGTCTTCGACCACTGCCTCCATAATGCCCGCAGACTCTGAGCTGTATGGCGTTCGGCCTGCCAAATCGACCAAGGCCAAAGAGATCTCCTCATCCACAACCCTCGCCTTCACTTCACAACTCAAGTCCCTCCTTGCCTCTTCCAAAGACAACAACACATCGTCCGGCCGCCCACGTCCCTCGAAATCCAAATCCGACATCTTCACCTCGCACAACAAAAACGCCAAAAAGCGCGCTGCGAAAGATCTCGAAGATTACGAGTCCTCAAACAACCCCCGCGGTAAAGCCTGGAAGCAGGACCTCGGCGCTGTAGACAGCAATACTTTGCATCGCTCAAAGCGCGCACTGGAGGAGAAAGCAAGGCTCTATAGTGCGATGAGGAGGGGCGATTATGTAGCCTCCAAAGGAAGACTAGGGGACCAGCACGACCAGACTGCGCTGGTGGATTTCGATCGCAAGTGGGCCGAGAAGCACTTGGATCTGGAAAACCCAGAAGACGACGAATCCGACGACGATAGTTACGATTCTCAACACGAATCGGACAACGAGTCCGTAGATTACGAAGATGAGTTCGGCCGCACTAGGAGGTTAAAGAAGGCGGAGGTTAGGAAATTGGAAAAAGCGAAACAAAATATATTACTGGGACAAGAAGAGCTGGACAGAGTGTCTTTGAGGCCGAAGGCGCCAGAGAATATCATCAGGGGCGATACGATACAGGCAGCAGCGTTCAATCCGGATGAGGCGACGACGCAGAAGATGGAGGAGTTGGCGGCGAAGCGGGATAAGAGCTTGACGCCGCCACCCGAGACGCATTACGATGCGACCAAGGAGATTCGGACTAAGGGAGTGGGCTTCTATCAGTTTAGTGGGACGGAGGAGGAGAGGAAACGGGAGATGGAAGCTCTCGGGAAGGAGAGAGAGGAGACGGAGAGACGTAGGAGGGAGAAGGCTGAGAAGGTGGAGAAGAGGAAGAGGGAGATTGAGGAGAGGAGGAGGGCTGTGGGAGAGAAAAGGGCGAAGAGAGAGGCCGATAGCTTCTTGGAGGGGCTGGGCGAGGTTATCGGTGGTGATGGAGAGAAAGGGGGTTAGCAGCACTCCAGTGATCAAAGGCATCTGCAAAGAGTCACTTTCCCATGTGAAATTTGCAGAGCAATAAGTAATAATGTGTTAATCCGGGGACCTGACAGTTGCAGATAGGCAACATCATACTCTACGATGCTAACAAACTTGGGACTCAATTTAATGTTGGACCGTGCTGTTTTTCTTACAGCCTTGGCGGCACGGCTGGCCAATAGAATTTGCTCGGCTCCTGCAGCAGTGTTTGTTTACTTCCGCCCGCGACGGCGGCAACGGTTATCAGCCGAGCACAAATCTACACCTCCGCCCGAACTGTTGCATTCTCTAAGCCGCAATATCGCGACGGCCAGCATCCTTCTTTCGTGCTATTCCAATCTTGCTGAAGCCATTTGGAAGTATCGGGATTACCGCCGAATTCTTCCAACATGAATCCCGACCTGGGCATGTGGAGTGTGCGCCGGCCGAGAGAGGTGAGTGCCGGTCTTCTTGCGCCTTCCTGTCGCAAACCTTCTGCGACTTCTGGATCCGGTAGCTGACAATTATGACGAAGACTCTCGCTGGAATCAACCACAATTCGAACATCCCGCAACCTGCCTCCGCTCTCAAGCGTTCCAGCTCCATAGGCGGCCTCAATAATGCCGCTGTGCCTTACCCCGTCACTCATAACCGCTCGGTCTCAGGTGGCAGGATGTCGCTCGCACCGCCCCGCCAAAACCAGCCGCTCTTCCCGAGATCCTCCTCGGGTACAAACCTCGCTGACATGGGCATGTCCTCGGTCAAGCGATCTTCTTTCCAAAACGCCGGTGGCCGAAAGAGCATAGCACCAACAGGCATGGGACGACCATCTGGCGACCTCACTGAGCGCAGGAGCAGTGTGGCGCATCGCTCGCGCCCTTCTTCCAACGGACCCATGGGCGGTCACCAGAGCTTCTTCCAGCAGATCCCACAGCCGGCAGGCGTTCCACGCGACCCCAGGCCTCTGAAGGATCGCGCGTACCAGGCGAAGATCGGACAGGAGCTCCTCGACTACCTTACCCAATACAACTTCGAGATGGACATGAAGCACACGCTTTCGCAGAACACTATCAAATCACCGACACAGAAGGACTTCAACTACATGTTTCAGTGGCTGTATCACCGTATCGATCCCAGCTACCGCTTTCTCAAGAACATCGATGCAGAGGTCCCGCCAATCCTTAAGCAGCTACGATATCCTTTTGAGAAGAGCATCACCAAGAGTCAGATTGCGGCTGTAGGAGGCCAAAATTGGGGAACGTTCTTGGGTATGCTCCACTGGATGATGCAGTTGGCACAGATGCTTGATGGGTACATCGGCGATCGCTATGACGATGCGTGCCTGGAGAGCGGGATTGATGTCAGCGGCCACAAGATCATCTTCGACTTTCTCAGCAGATCCTACCGGGACTGGCTGTCTATGGATGAGGATGCGGGTGACGAAGATCAGGACCGTGTACTGGCCCCTCACGTTGAGGCTATGGCGCAGGAGTTTCAACGATCCAACGCAAAGTACCTCGACGAATTGAAGATCCTCGATGCCGAAAACCAGCGCTTACGTCAAGAGGTCGAGGAGATCGAGAAGTCTACGCCCGATGTAGCGGTTCTCGACAAGCACTTCAAGATTATGGAGGACGATAGGAAGAAGTTCGAGGAGTACGATGCTCGAATGAACCAAAAGTCGGAGAAGTACGAAGCACGAGTTCAGTTCTTGCAAGACGAGATCGAGAAGACTATGGCCGAACTCAAGGAAGCCGACGACGAGCGAAGAAAGTTGCAAAGGTCGTTGGACGAGCAAGGCATCAGCATGCAGGATATTGATCGCATGAATGCTGAACGCGAGCGGCTTCAAAAGGGGCTCGAATCGACATCAGCTAGGCTGGAGGATGCAAAGAAGAAGGTTGCAGAGAAGGAGTACGAGGCCACAAGGAAGCTGGACGAGCTGGAGAGGATGGTGGAAAACTACAACAGCCTGGGTTACCAGATTGGAATGATCCCATCCTCGGCGCCAAACGCGAAGGGCAAGGACTACGAATTGCGACTCAACATCAACGAGGGCCCCAACTTCTCTGGGTCCCAAATGGGCTCTTCTTCGCAGGGAGCCGACAGCGAAAGCGACAGGCTTTTGGCCGACCCAACTACGGGCTACTCTCCTGCACACATTCTCAACATTGATCTTCGTGGTCAAGCGAAGGGAAGCTTCGTGGCCCTACGCAAGGAAGTCTCAGAAAGGAGGAGTGCTGCAATGGAACAGTTGATGAAGGACCACGATCTCCTTGACGGCATCAAAGAAGCCATCGAGGATAAGAGGAGTGAGTGTGAGGCTTTGGAACACCGAGTTAGGGCCGCACAGGAAGAATTCGAGAAGACGAAGGAGGTTACGCAGACCCAAAAGACTGCCTCCGACACGCAGATCGAAAAGATGGAAAAGGAGTTGGCCAAGATGCGATCCAATCTTTCCGAATCTGTCCAGCTGATGGAGCAACGCGAGATGAACACCAACATCGAGTAAGTTTATGCTGGCCCCCTATAGGTAGAAATGTGCTAATCAGACCCCAGGTATGAGCAACTGACACTGCGAGCCAATGCGCTGCGAGAGGAGCTGCACACGGAAGTTGAGAAGATGCTCAACGACGTGATCAAGTTCAAGCTGCACATCTCGGAGAATCTCGAAGAGTTTGAGAACTTTATTGTGGGAGAAGTGGAGGCCGAGGCTCGCTCTCCCGAGAGAGAGGCGCAGGAGGACTAAGGATGTTTGATGATTTCGAAGAGCTCATGGGCAGGTCGGAATGTTGACGAAGCATGCAAGGCGTTGGGCGTTTGGTGAAGGCTGCGGTTCTTTTCCAAGTTCTCAGGGCTCATTCTGTATAGGCTGCGTGTTTTCTGTACATCTTGATACCAGTGGCAGTGGAATGCAAGGCGAGGAGAGTGCTGGTGGGTTTTAACGAATTTTATAAAGCTTTCTGTGTAACGATCATGATGCTTGGTGCCGTAGATGCTTGGAAAGTAAGCTAGCGACTTGGTAGTTTGTAACTGCTGTCGGCATTCCTTGTTCTTTAGATGACGGCTTTGATAATTCGAGGCATATGAAAATCATGGGAGAGCGGGGGCGACGAGGAGATCCTCGAGCGAATACTCGTGAGTGGCTAGCAAGCCGTTGATCCTGGTCCTTGTGCTAGAGCAAGAACATAAGAAGACAGGATGCGGGGGAATGGGATGCAGAAGCTGTCTAATTTGGTTAGTCTGTACTCGGTGTTTGACGCCGCCTGTTACGGTAGACACCAAGTGACGAATTTCGAGACTTTTATCGGCTTTGATCATTGAAGCAATGTATGTATTTGCCATCAAGCCATTACCCTGAAGGATCGTGTACCCTCGTACCGTCCCGCACGCATACATTGAAGCTCGGACCAATTTCAAGTTCTTGACTTTAAGCTAAGCCCAAGCGGGACTGTCGCCAATCGTCCTCAACACCATCGCTCTCTGCCTCCACCACCATTATCTTCTTGAGCGCACCGCACCGCGGCATCACTACTGCACGTCCTTACCCAAGCAACGGCCACTCCACGCCGCTTAGGGACCCTTTGGCGACCGTGACGCCTCGCTAAACTCTTGCTAGGCAGTATTCGCTAGCTGTCGGGACGCGCTAGCTTCACCTCGCCGCCATCTCAATTCCCCTCTTAAGAAGCCCACTGCCGTCGCGCAACTTGCTCCACCTCCAGACTTCAACGCCAACATGACGACCGAGGTGTCCTCCACCAGGTTGTACCTGGGCAATCTGCCTCGCAATGGTGAGTCGCCGCGCTCATGCCAGCACTCGCCACAAGAACAGCGTCAAACTGGCCTTGCGCCAACTGGCGTGCGCAAATGGTACTGCAAACCATTTGAGCATCACTGACTGTGTCGCAGCTACCAAGGCAGATGTCGAGGCTCACTTCAACACCCATGGCACCGGCGAGATCACCGAGATCAAGTTGATGAATGGTTTCGGCTTCATCGAGTACAAGGATGCTATGGATGCTCGCGATGTTGTTCCTGGTAGGTTCCCCGGCAGCCCTCTCTTGCTGTGAGATACAAATGGCTAACCTCGGCCTCCAGCTTTCCGTACGTACCTGGCCATGGAGACCACTCCGACGTCGACATTAACATGACCACAGATGGATCCGAATTCATGGGCGAGCGTCTGACTGTCCAGTTTGCACGTGGCTCTCGCACCCGCGAGAACTACAATGGCCCCGAACGAACTGCTCCCCGTCCCAGACGTACTCCGCACCGAATGCAGATCTCTGGCCTTCCAGGAGATACCAGCTGGCAGGTCTGTCTCCCCCGTTCCTTCCCTTGGATGCTTGGATCTCAACCCATGCTATTTGGATTCTGAGCCTTCTTCTATTTGGACTTGTCTGCTGCCCCTTGACGATCGCGGCGTACTGTGGGCTGTAGTCCAGACTGCTTCTCAGCATTTGTGAGGCCCTGCAGCTGTCTCGTTTCATAATGGCCGATTCTGTTGCTGGACTCGTCGACTTCCGTATGACCGGCCTTCCTTGCCCTGCCATGTCTTGCCCTGCCCTGAATTTCTTTCGCTCTGTCGTTCGATGCCAACCAGCTTGCTCAGAGGTTCGGCTTGTCCAAAATGGCGCCAACAGCTGGATCGCACTGTGTACTTCTGTTTCAATGTCTGGACTGCCGGCTGTTGCTTGGAGAGCCGTGGCCATTCCCTGGTACCACAACTTTGACCTGGACCTCGACTTACATGGATCTGGCTTTTTAGGACCTGAAAGATTTCGCCCGCCAATCCAGCCTGGACGTTGTCTACTCCGAGACTGGTCGTGACCGCGATGGCAAAGGGTAAGTCGCGCCTCGATCCATCGCATTTTCAATGCTAAAGGACCCTTGCAGAAGTTTCGTCGAGTTCGAAACGGCAGCTGATCTGAGAACCGCCGTCGAAAAGCTCGACGGTCGCGAGTTCAAAGGCGTCAGAGTGACCTGTACTCCTGACGTAAGTTCTCTACTGTCATTCTCTGCATGCACATATCTAAAAGGTGCCTAGACTCAACCCGAAACTCCTCGAGACCGCGGTCGTTCCAGGTCCCCTGGCCGTCGCTACCCCGTCGACGACTATGATCGTCGCGGTCCTCCACGCGGCTACAGCCCCCCGCGCCGAGACGGTTATCGCGAGAGATCCCCACCGCGTCGTGACTACTACGAGGATCGCCCGCGATACCGATCCCCGCCTCGTCGCCCTCCCCCTGTCGAGGACTACCCGCCTCCTCGCCGTGGCTACGTCGAGGACCCCTATCGCCGCGACTATCCCCCACCACCTGATCCGTACCTGAACGGCAGGGCTCCGCCTCGAGACTACCCTCCTCCCCCTCCTCCCAGGGACTACCCACCCCGAGACGCTGGTTATGCTCCTCGCGACTATGATCGCGGACGCTACTGGTGAATAATTTCTTTTTCTTGGACCGATTGACGTCAAGCTAGCCTCGTTCGTGTGGCAGCAGCTTACTTTTTCAGATTGTATTTCAATCCATCTCTTGCGCCCTAACGGCGCTAACCTCCAGACCCGGGAACACAAAGTAGCCTTCCACGTAACGTAGGTTGGGAAGCATCTAAAACGACAATGTTGCTGCCGGGAACTTGGATCTCTTTGAGCCTGGGAGAATGGAATACTTCTCGGTCTTGAACACGTGCCGGACCAAAAGCGGGAAATTCGTCTTGCAGGGCGCATGGGATTCTGCTCGGGTGTAACTAAATACGCTTTCGCAGCATCTCGGGTTTGATTCGGCGTCGGCGCCAGCGGGGGTCACTTGACTCACATAGTTCACAATTGATTCTGATCAAAACTTGTCCCTTTTTGTGACTGGTACCTTGCTACATGCATTGAAGTTTTCCAAGGTGAAGTGTAGCGTAGGGAGGAATAGGGACCGGTACACGATTTTCACTACGTCGACTGTTGAAACCTTAGGGAACCTCGAATGAGAGCCGTTGATGGTATGTGACCACTAGTCCTCCTTGGGGAACTCACGACGAGAAACAGAAGCTAGGCCGATCTCAAGTTTTTGGGATCAATAATGACTGGATGGAGTGAACGGTGCTAAGGTACATCAATATCTATGTAGGAGCGTGCACGGGGTAAAGTACTGAGGTCATAGCTTCCCCTCGCTCGGCCCCACAAGAGCTTCCCCGGACACCATCATAGTATACAGCCTCCCAAAAATCGTGTCTCTGTGGTGCTTAATAATTGACTTTATGAGATCATACATATATATGAGAAGCCGTCTTTGTCTCACCACATTCCGAACCTCCTCCTCGGACTAGATGTTTCGAACACCCGTCACTGCTTCTCTTCAACGACTTTCCCAACTGGGTAGACAGATACAGAGACCTGGAATATCAACAGCTTTTGCCAGCTCTAATACTGCCTTGCTTACTGGAAGACGCAATATGTCGAGTGGAAACGATTCTCAGAAGCCCTCGGGCTTGATTGCGAAGGAGGGCATTGAGCTCTTGACCTGGTGAGTCCTTGCAATTCTCTCATGTCTGATTACTACAGTCTCACACATCGAATCATCGATCCACACTTTCGACTCTCAAGTAATGCTTCCATACTAACTTCTCTCAGGGGCACTCCCAACGGCCACAAAGTCTCCATCCTCCTCGAAGAATTAAAGGCCGCTTATGACAAGTCCTACACCGTCCAAGGCATTGACATAACTACCAACGTACAGAAAGAGCCTTGGTTCACCAAGTACTGTCCCAACGGTCGTATCCCCGTCATCGTTGACCATGATCGCGGCGACTTCGCCGTTTTTGAGGGCGCCGCTATCCTCACCTACCTTACACGCCATTACGACCCCAAAAAGCAGTTCACATTCGATATCGGAAATGAAGAGAAGATGTATAGTGAAATGGAGCAATGGATTGCATTTCAACATGGCGGAGTCGGTAGGGAAACGTTTTCTTATAGCTTTTCAAGATCCTAGCTAGCCATGTCATACACGAATATTCAAACTGACATCTTCAAGGTCCCATGCAAGGCCAAGCAAACCATTTCTACCGTCTAGCCAAAGAACGAATTCCCTACCCGACGCAGCGCTACATCGGAGAGACCGAACGCCTTTACGGTGTTCTAGACAAGCGACTCGAAGGCCGCGAATACCTCGTGGGCGAAGGCAAGGGCAAGTACAGCATAGCAGACATTGCCAATTTCTCGTGGGTCAATGTCAGCTTGTTTGCTGGCGTCGACCTCGCCCAGTTCAAGAACTTGCAGGCGTGGCAAAAGCGCATTGACGCGAGACCCGCTGTCAAGGCTGGAACCAATGTGCCTAAGGAGAGTCAGCTGGTGAATGCGAAGTATGCTGAGGCATTGGAGTCGGATAAGGAGAAAAAGGAGAAGGAGGAGGGACTGCGGAAGTTGAGGGATGAGGCGAAGAAGCAGTATGACTACAAGTATTCCTCGCCGTAAGGAGTGCGAGTAATATAGCTTCTTAGGCTTGAGATACAAAATGAAGATCTTCGATGAGTTGAGCCGAAGCTGTTAACATTCTTTGATTGCTTGGTATTTCGCTGCTCAGGCCTATTGAGTGCTAGTAATTTGATAGGGGTCGCCATGAGTGTCAAGCCAGGGGCTACTTACCTCGAATGATTTATGAGTATTCGAAATTCTTTCGATCACTTGGGAGACATGTCCTGGTGACTCGGGATTTTTTTTTTCGAATGCTCGGTTTTCTCTCGATTTTGAATTTCAATTACTTGGAAGATCTTATTAGTGGGAGATACCAGGTATCTCCCCATTAATTTCATCTTTTCCGAGTTCCCCTGATTCCTTGGACAGCTCTCAATCTGCAATCACTCTGATCGTTCCCAATTACTCGGATCGTTACCAATTATTTGAAATACCCCGGATTACTTAGAGAGCTTTTAGGTAGTGCAATCAACTTCAATTACCTGGAATTCCCCTGATTACTTGGAGAGCTTTTAGTTATTGTTATCGTTCCCAATTACTAGAAGCTCCCCTTAGTCTCCTAAATTATTAGATACTTGGAGAGTTCTCAGCTCCTGTGATCGCTCCCATTTGCTAGGAACTCCCCTGATTACTTAGAGAGTTCTCAATTACTTTGACCTTGTCCAGTTACTTGGAGCTTTCCTCTAGTGTCTGCCCAGATTAGCCAGTGATCAGTGAACCAGTAAGAGCAATCATGGCTTTGTCAGACACAAATTTAAGTTCCGATATTCGAAAATCGATAGCAGTACAAGAGCCACGAGATGTGGCAGATTGACCCAACGCAAGTCGAGCACTTGCAAAACTGTGCATCTTCACTTTTGAGACTTAATGAAAGGCATACGAATACTCAAACCGAGCATGCGCGGTCATGGATGTATGTTTGATGCTACATGTATCTGACCGACCAAACTCCACAGTGCAAGCTCTCTCCTATGCTGGTTACGCCTCCTTTCCAAACGCCATCGCTAAGACACAATAATTGCTTGACAACGCTAAGCGCGAGGAACTGTATTAAACAACACATCGATAATCTCATCCAGGAAGGTGAACGTCAGGTGAGCACTATAAGCAAAGTCAGCATACCATGAAAAACATCTCGGACATAACTGAGGGAACTCACTTCAGCCTTGGGTTATTAAAGGTGGCAAAGATCCTTCTACTAGCAGACTGTGCATTCACCCTCCCAACGACACTCCCAGCAAGATCCGGAATCAGGGTAGCAAGCATCAGACTGGCCTCCGTCCTGCTATTGGCCTTCTCGCTGGCCGTTCGCACCTTGCGGTCGCGGTTCAGCTGGCCACCGGGCCACATTATGTCCTTAATGAGGCCCACGTAGCGAACTACAGACTCTTCTTGCAATAGCGCTTTGACATTATCGCGTACTTTCCGCTCAATGGTGCCGCCTAGGAGCTGGTGGAGGACGACGACGACAGCGCGGCCTCGTAGCCAGTTGTTGCCACGGTTCAGTTCGAACACCTCGAGGAAGATGTCACAGATGGGCTTAACGAAAGGCTCGAGTTCACGGTCTTCGAAGGCGTTTAGTTCGGCCTCGGCTTCGGCTGCCGTTAAGGGATCCTCGATGATAGTTGAGGGCATCGTGGAGAGCTGATTTGTAGCGGCAGACAACAGGTTTTGACCGGTCACAGACAGTTGGTCGAGAATGGGAATATTGCCCATGAGATCTTCCATGCCGTCTGTCACAGAATTGTAGAATCGTGTCATCATATCTTGCTTGTCTCCCTCCAGGTTTCCTTCTTCATTGGGGGCTATGACGCTTTGCGAGAGAAAGGCTCGGAGCTCACGGCTGCGACAAACATCGGGGAGGAGCAGCAGTTCGTGAAGATACTTCTCCAATGCCACGCGACGCTTGTGGAGGAAGTCTCTCTGGAGTTTCATGACCATGCGCCGACGGGGGAAGTCCAGGCCTCGAACAGACCTGTATTTGTCCCTCAGTCGTTGATGGAGGTTGTGGAATTCACTGTAACGTCTAGTGATGGTCCATGTAGCTGCTGGCATCTGCTCTCCTGCCTGGCGCTGCACCTCAATAATATAGATGGCATATTCTGTGCCATCATTTTCCCTGCCAACCATGATTGACTTGATCTTGACAGTCGATCGTCGGTAGAGGCTGCTATCACTCTCTTGGACAACGTATTGCTGCCGTTGAAGCTCCTTGCGGCGGATCTCTCTCTGCAGGCTGGCTTTGGATTTCCGCAGAATCCTAAGTTCTGCAGTATTGTTCGTAAGCTCGGCTTTTCTGGTCAGCGAGTCAATGACCGCATCTTGAGCTAGCATTCTGTCGATATCCACAGTCAAGGCTGTGATAGCTTCTGCTAGACCTAGATCGCCTGGGGCGGCTTCGTGAACCTCCTCTTCAATGTCCTTGTGAATGTCATCTTCAGGATCATCATGCTCGTCGGACAAGAATTTCTCTTCGTCCCCGAATAGATCATTGTCATTGAATACCCCTATTCTGGATGAAGGATTGACCAGTCCTAGCGAGGCTATACTTGGCTTCTCCAGAGACACTGCGCTTGATCTTTCCACTTCTTTTGCCCCAGATCCAGATCGCGGAATGTCAAAGGAGCTCCTATTCGAGTCGTTTTCGTGTTTACCAAACATGGGATTTGGGGAGCCGTTTTCACCAAATAACGAGCCGCGCAAGCCGTCAACGTTGGGCCTATCTTCCATGATATTGTTCAGTGCGGCCTCCATGGCTTCGACCACTCCTTTATCGGGAGTAAGATCATCATGTGCCTCACCATCCTGGTCTACACTGTAGATTGAGCCATTCAGGGGCTCGTTGTCAATGTCCTCATCAAATAATGGGTTTGATCCTTCGTCATCAAACGATCGTCTCGAGTGAGTAGAATCGCTACCCACCCGAATGTGTGACGATATGTCACTAGAAGAGGCAGCAGAACGTCGCAAGTCAGGTCTCATCCTGCCTGCTAGCTTGGACGGTACACGGGAGACCGGTCCCGTTCTTACAGCTGGTACCTGAGACGTCGTACGAACGGGAACCATGGGTTTAGCAGAAACCGGGAACGTATTGGAAGAACCGAGGATTGCAGCACTATTCGATGTTTCTTGGGATGTCAAGCATTTGTACCACAGGTCTGATCTTTTGAAGTTGGGATAGTGCAGCGCTTGCATTTCCTCCAAGATAGCAGTTTGAGCTTGAAGAGTAGCTCTTCGAGCCTTGTAATACTGGAGAGGTGTAGCATGTTTTCCGGCTTTCAGAAATTCTCTCACAGCCTGCTTAGATTGCTCGGGGACCTTGAGTTCTGGCTTCATCAAGTAGGCCTCGAATATTTGAGCTAAATCTGTTCGGTCAGACTCCGACCAAGGGGGCAGATTTGCCGGAGGCGCATCCTCCGCCACGTCATCTTCAAGAGGATTGCGAAATCCATCGACAACAATCCAGAACTGCACCAGAGGCATCAGATGCTGCCTGTCCATGTATTCCATGAAATACGACAAACCTGATGTGTCACGCAGCAAGTCGACAAGGCGAGCATTTTCAAGCCTTGAGCTACCGAGGTCCATCGAGGTGCCCATATGTACAGGAGGTCCATAATGTTGGCCGCCAGCTGCAAGTTGATTGACTCTTTGGTCTAGTATCCGCTTGCCAATCTCTAAACGTCGCAGGTATATAGGATCATGGGTCTCTTCGCTGGCGTCCTTTTTCAGTTGGCTTGATACCTCGCTTCGGAATCTTCGAGCATCAGACAGGTTATTGACCTTCCGAATGCCCCGTATGAACTTCTCGAATCGGCGTTCATTGTCGTGAGGCGCGATCCGAGGGAATGATACGTTTCTCTTCGACTTTGGAGCTGGAGAGGCATGCTCGTCAAGCGCAGCACGAAGCTTCCGGACAGTGGAACGGTCTTGCAACATAGTACGGCCCTTGGCATAGATCAGCATCGGTCACGACACTCGCACTAGATATACGCACATAGCCTTCCATGATCTGATTCCAAGTATCTGGATCTGACATGGTCTGCATGACAGGAAACAGCACCGCACATGCCAATAGCTCCTTGACTAGCACAGCAACAGACCGACTCCCAGTGGCGCTCTCTGGCAGCAACCGGGGCAGCAGCCCCTTCACCGTATTCCGTAAATATTCTTGCTGTACCAGTTTCAAGTCCGAGTAGGACAAAGATGCTGCAGGGTGTAGTTTCCCATCCTTGTATCGCCGTGCTATAGCTAGATCTAACTCTTCGGACTCGGTGACATTGCGGTTGAGATGTTTCCCTCTGATGGCGCGTTCCGCATCGTAGAAGTCCTTGATATGCGCCGTCAAGAGGGGCACGAAGCGAGTCGTCACCACCTCGACAATGTCCAGAGCCAGCACCCTGTCGCGAAGATTGGCTAGGGCGATCCGCACGACTTTGTCGACTTCGTTGGGAAAGGCCGGGTTCTTGCTGATGTTCGAATACCACGAGTTGACGAAGTCGCGAATGATCAGCTCCAGAAGCTCGTCCAGGGCGTCCGATACGATGAACGATTCGGCATAGAGGGGCTGTTTCTTGTGTCTCTGACGGCTTCGCAGCGCGACAACCTCGGCGGCCCACTCCTTGGATGCCAGGAAGGCAGGTCCTTTTGGACGGCGCGTCGCGTGCCTCTGGCCATATCCCGAGCCCCTCGAGGTCAGAAGGAGGACTGCAAGCAACGCTGCGACCGGGATGAGCAGGCCAGCGATGAAAGCATAGGCCAGCCAGCGCAGAGTCGGCAAGCGCTCAACGGCATAGGTCCAGGCGATGATAGAGGCGAGTCCTGCTAGAATTCCATCTCGAGTCGAAATGCCCATGATATTGGAGGTGTTGTCCACTACCTGCGCCGATCAGGAATCCAGGCGTGCCATCTTTGTCGCGCCCGAGGTACTTGGAAATCTGCAATATGATGGCGAAGGCTGTGTCGGAAAGCAGGTGTAGCCTCGGGTATTCTTGCCTCTTGCGCCCTCTCCTTGAAAAATATGCTTGAACCTCACTTTGTGATTTCTCTACATACATGTTTTACGACATCAACAGCGCATCCATATCATTGCCAACCATTACCACGGCAGTCTAGAAGTCTCTAGGCAATGCAGGCAATGCAGGCAATGCAGGCATCCTGTAAGTTGAAAGAATAGTGTCAATTAAGTCGATGTACATTCAAAAGTCACAATCAACCCAGCCAAGTTTGCGATCACCAAGTTGGTATGAAGAGCAAAGGTTGCATATGTCTAGTACGTATGTACTTAGCTATGCATCAGAGAATTCTCAAATTACCACCATCGCACTGAAAAACAACCCCATCACCGACTGCGACCATGCTATTCTGTCCATTGATGCCCGGAAATCCATCACAGCCAATTCAGGCTTGCAGGCCACTCAGACTCAGAAGTCGAGTGACTCAAAGTCACCATCCTTGGAGTCCTCATCAGCTGCGGCAGCACGATCGGCAGCAAACTTGGCAGCTCGCTCTTCGAGCTTGCTCTGCTTGGTCTCGGCCACAATCTTTCCAGTCTCGTTGTCGTAGTAGACTTCCAAGGCTTCACTGACATAGTCATAAGCGTATTCACCGACCTCGGTCTCGTCCATGCCCAGCTCCTCGGCGAAGGTGTCGGTGCTGCGGAGATGGAGGCCAGGAATGCGGTTGATGAGGAAGCAGAGAATGGCGGTCATCACGAACGAGTATGCCATGACGGCGACGGATCCAGCAAGCTGGATCGCAAGCTGGATCCAGTGGCCATCGATTCCGCCACCGTCAATGGTGGTCACGCCGTCCAAGTGGACAATGTACTCAGCCGCGAAGAAACCGGTCAGGATGTTGCCAACGAAACCACCAATGGCATGGATCGTGAAGACATCGAGGCAGTCGTCAGTCTCGAACAGCAGAAACTTGAGGCGAGTACCACTAAACAACCAGATCAGTCACTTTTTCATCATTGTGGCAGAGTGGGGTGAGCGAGAGCAAAAGTTTTGACTTACAATTGGGCAGCAGCGGCGCCCACGACTCCATAGATGACCGCAGCCCAGGGTGGTACAAATCCGGAACCAGGAGTGATGGCAACAAGGCCAGTCACGATACCCGAGCAGACACCGACCATGGAGAACTTGCCACTGGAGTAGTAATCAATGAAACCCCAAGTTATGCCACCAACAGAGGCGGCGAGGTTGGTGACAACAGCTGCCATGACAGCGCGCATATTCGCAGCATTGGCCGAGCCAGCGTTGAAGCCAAACCATCCAACCCAGAGAAACACAGTGCCGAGGGCGATGTGGGTAACGTTGTGTGCAGGGTAAGAGGTCTTGCGGCCGCCATAGCCGTGGCGCTTGCCCAAGACCAAGGAGTAGGCCAGGGCGGCAGAACCAGAGGCGATATGGACAGGGCTACCACCAGCGAAGTCGAGGTATCCGAGCTGGGCGAGCCAGCCGGCAGGGTTCCAGCACCAGCATGCGATGGGGTCATAAACGATGGTTGACCAGATGAACATGAACACCAAGGAGGGAAGGAGACGACCACGTTCAGCAAGACCACCGAGGGCGATCACGACGGTGATGGCAGCGAACATTCCTAGTGTTGAGCTCAAATTAGCTTCACTTCATGTTACAAGTAGGCTGATAGGGAACCAGATCAGTGCTGGTCGGGATGATCACGTACCTTGGTAGATGGCAAACAACAGGTCAGGAATGGGGGTGCCAGACACGTTGGGACTAGCGAGAACCAGGTGAAAACCGAAGTTGTCAAGATTGCCAATGAACTTGCCCTTGACGACGTGAGAAAAGGCAAGGGTGTAACCCCAGAAGAACCATTGAAAGGACACCATGGCAGCGCCCATCATCGAGAGAAAGATGAGGTGCAAGGCATTCTTGCGGCGAACCAATCCGGAGTAGAAAAAGCTGGGACATGTCAGCTGCTTGTGTCTAGGTATCAGTGAGCAGGAGCTTCACTTACCCAACGCCGGGAATCATCAACAAAACAAGAGCGGTACAAACGATCATGAACGCAATGTCACCATTCTGGAATTCACCGTTAGCAATGGTTCAGTCTTTGATGTATGGGCAGCTGCCATTGATGGGCCCAGGGAGGCACAAACAGGTCTGCGCGTTGTCTTGGACGTGCAGACAAGCCCAAGCTTGACTGTGTTCAGGCTCATCAACAAGCACCAAGCCGGAGCACACTGGCATGAGGCCAAAAACGCAGCCAGCGCAAGCAAAGCATATGCCCAGGCAAGGCGCAGCTCAGGCAAGGTGAAGGTCGTTGAAGTGAAGGTCAAGAAGGCGCACCACAATTCGCTCAGGCAAGACCCAGCTGGCTGTACGATGCCCACAGATGAGCGGCGCAGCTCACTGAACTGTGACAAGGCCCACAGTGCATAGCACAGCTGCGCAAGGAAGGTGGGGAAGAAGGCTTACGTTGTAGTAGAGGTTGAGGTTCTCGGTGACAGAGTCACCACCGGTCGAGATGGCTGCGGCGGCATCGTTGGGAAGGAGGGGGACGTAGTTGAGGGCGCTCAAGTCGACGCCGTCGACGATGTTGGGTTGGATGGACATCGTAGCGAGCAGAGCAGAGCAACAACGGAGAGGACAAGGTTGTTGCTGCGCAGACTGCAGAAGGAATCGGACGGAGGTGCAGATCAAAGAAGGAATCAGACGGAGTCCGCAGCCAGAGCGACTGGAGTTGGTGAACGAAACGAAGGTCAGACAACCGGAGCGGAGATGTCTGGGAGAAAGAAAAAGATGGAGGCGGTGCGAATCCCGGAGCCTTTTTATGCTGAGATCTCAAGAGCGGCAGACTAGCTCGCTGTCGCTCGGCTAGCGCTGGACAAATGTTTGCGGTTGAGGAGTTTAGCGGTGCGCAGAGCGGCGGAAGCGAGCTCGCTGCCGCTGGCAATTTGTTTGCGGTTGGCGCTGCGTGGACCGCAGAGTTGAAAAGGGGCGCGCCGCGACTCGGGTGGACAGACCCTCCCGGGAGATCGCTGCAGTTGTGATCAAGTTAGACACACTGCCTCATGGTGACAACACGTTGGTTAGATGATTACATGCGTGAACTATGGTCGAGGGAGGGCTGTTCGGCAACAGAGTTGTCAGAAGTGAGTGGATGCTGTTCACGCTACTTGATAAAGTCATCTATATCATTCTGTGGATATGGATGAGCTGGATTGCTATCAAAGAGACGAGAAGAAGCCAAGTTATGGTCAATGGCTTGTGAAAGAGCATCTCTGCGTTTCCATTAATGTATGAATGCTTGATATATAATATGGCCGAAGGTACTCCACCGAACGGCCTGAACTTGCTTTCCAATAACATGCCGCTGGAATAAGGTTAGGATGTGGTACAAGGCTTGCCCATCACAACTTAGCAGTCGGACTCTTCTCCTTGAGCTTGATCTTCTCCTTCCACTCCTCCGATGTGGTAAGCTTCTCAAGTTGAGGCTTCTTTGTCCATGCCAGATACTCTTCCTGATCCTTCCTCCAGATTTCAATTTCCTTGCCAATCCACTTTGCAGCTGGCTCAGCACAGCCTTCGACGTCTTCCATCGCCACTAGATGCCCGACTCCCTTCAGGGACACTCCAGCAACTCTCCCCTCTTTCATTCCACCACTGCCACCAAGTCCGGTCCCCGTCAACTCCAGCTTCGCTTTCCGCGCATCAGGACTTGACAGATAGCTGTCGTCACCAAAGATATACAGAGCACTAGGTCTTAGGGAATCGATTCTGGCAAATATAATCCCCGGTTCTGGTCTGTAAAACGGCAGGTCCACCTTCTCGAGCAGCGGATGCAGGTCAGGATACTCCTTCTTACCCCTGCCCTTGATGAACCTGGGCCTCATGAATACAAAAACCTCCTGATGCTTCGGCGTGGCGAGGGTCACTTCGCCCTCTTTGCAGTCCGGGTAAATAGCTGTTGGTGTCTCGCGGATGCCAAATTCTTTCCAGCGAGCCAGGACACGGGGATCCCAAGACTGGTAGAACTTTGATTTTGCGAAGGCAGCGTATGCGGACTCTCGAGATGGCCAGAGGTCGCGCCGGACCGTGGAGGCTTGAGCGGGCATGACTTGTTGACGTATGAAGTTCTCGGGTGGCAGTGCGACTGGTGCGAAGACGGGGTCAAGGAAGACAATGCTGGAGAAGAGGGAAGGATGGATAGATGATAGGTGGGCAAGCTGGCCGCCTCCCATGGAGTGGCCTACGCCCATGAGAGGGCGGGGCATTTCTTTGCGGAACACATTGATCATGCGGAGAAGATCACGGGAATGGTCGAACCACGATGCTTGTGGGCTGGGTCAGTAGTCTGGACACACCGGGACAGAAATCGGAGATACTTACGATCGTCTCCTAGCAGGTGCTCGTTCAAGGCATAACTGGCGCCCTGGTTGGACTTGTCTGCTATCCATATACCCCTTATCCGGAAGCCATGCTTCGTTGATCGTGCGTGTATCTCATCCCATAGGGGTTCATAGAGTTCCTAGAAATGGTCAGCTGGGGAATTCATATGCCGTCAGACAACTGACCTTGGGGAATCCGTTCGCATGAGCAGCAATGATAGTGAGATCTCCAGGCTGGGGGTCAAGGTTGTCTAAAGGCGTATATTGCTTCACAGCTAAATGCAGCACGGCTTCTCTGCTATGGGAAGTAGCGCGAGGGTATTCTTGGATATGCTGGCATTCCACGACATGCTCCTTAATCTGAAAAATAGAAGACGACATGGCTGACAACTTGACTACCTAGCTATCAAGTACTGCTTTTTTTGAATGAGAATCGAGAGGCAATGAGGAGGTCGTCGGCTTCCGGGGACGTTCTGGGCCGAGGTAGAATTTCTTTGGTCGGATTCAAGTGCACAATCCAAGTAGCATACAGTAGATATCGTAGAATAATGCGAATAGGAGACCACACAGAGCCGAAGATTCCGTATCATGGAAGAAGCACGCACTACTGGAGCTGGCTCCTCGGTATTCTGGGAGGCCCGTGCGTCGTTTCCGGACCCCGCGTCGCGCTAAAGACGCGTCGTGCCAAAAGCCAAACTCCAATCAATATCGCATTCTGATATCGTCACATCAATTGTGAATTGAGCCTCGCCAAAACCGAACACCACAGTAGACTTCCGCCTCTGCAGACTCCAGCCTGCAATCGCGGGAGGAGCACACGTCTGCATCATGGCCGACTGCCCAATTCCCGTCGCCGTCTTCGGCCTGTGCCAGATCTCGATTGTCATTAGCAAAGACCTGGACGAGAACACTGCACTCGAGGTACCAAGCCCCTGGTGACTCTTCCTTTCTAAGGCTGACCTGCCAATAGCTGCAATCCACTCTCGAAGACAATGGCGCCCAGATCGTGCCGTTGAAGCGAGACGGCAAGGTCAAGCTCGACGAGCTCACGCATATCATTGCTGCCAACTCCGACTTTCCCCAGTACCGCGAGGCATGCGATATGATGCTGCCTGTCGTCACTCCTTCCTGGATTTCCGCCTCCTTGGTGAAGAACAAGCAGGCCCAGATTCGACCGCACACGCCAGATCCTCGCCTGTTCTTCTCGGGCGTCACCGTGACCTGTGCCGACATACCGGAGGGCGACAAAGATGCCATCATTGGCGCTGTCATGGCTATGGGGGGTCAAGAATCGAGTGCCCTGTCGAGGCAGGTCACACATATTGTTGCGCTCTCGGTGGATAACGACAAGTGCGCGATGGCCATACAACGAGGAATGAAGTGCATGATCGTCCTCCCGCATTGGTATGTGCATATGATTTCTACAAATCTTCAGATGCTGACTTGCTTAGGTTCGATGACTGCCTTAAGCTGGGCAAGCGGATTGACGAGAAACCGTACACGCTCCCAGACCCCGAAATTCTGCAGAAAACAGCCAGCGACACCATCAAGCAGCCCAGGACACAGCAGATAGAGGGCGCCAGCACTCCTCATGGAGAATTGCCAGACTTACTTCTTCCTACAACAACCGAAGCCCCCAGCGATTCGAGGCGCCAGTTGAATGTGTTCCAGAACAAGGCTGTCATGCTTGCGGAGGACCTGGAGCTTAGTAGCCGCCTTCGAGCTGTCATTGAAGATGTGATCACAAGCAGCGGCGGATCAATGACGACCACTGTGTACAACGCCGATATGTTCATCTGCCGGTATCGGTTGGGCCACGACTATGTCATTGCTTCGCGTGCGAAGAAGGATGTTGGCAGTCTCTCGTGGCTCTACTGGCTTATGACGTACAACGAGTGGACCTCGCCTTTTCGGAGATTGATGCATTATCCTCTTCCCAAAGGCGGGATTCCGGGATTCGAAGATACCATCATCACGCTATCTAACTACCCCGGAGATGCCAGAGTCTACCTGGAGAGTCTCGTGGTTGCTGCAGGGGGCGAGTTCACGAAAAGCATGAGACAAGATAACACTCATTTGATTACTGCGGTGAAGGTCGGGGAGAAGTGCGCTGCAGCAGAGGAGTGGAATATCGAAATGGTCAACCACCTTTGGATCGAAGACAGTTACGCCAAGTGTGAGAAGCAGCCCCTGAGTAACCCGCGATACTGTCATTTCCCGCTTCGAACGAATCTCGCCGAGGTCATTGGCCGAACACACCTTGACGAAAACCTTGTTAGGGAGAAGTACTTCCCTGAGGATCCACCAGAAAGTCCGAACTCCAAGAAAGCTCGTGCAGCAATGGAGGCGCGTGATGCCAAGCGCAACAACTGCAATCCTTCTTCAACCAAGAACCCTGGAGGCCAAATTGCTGTTGGCCGTCAACTGCACCCTGAGTTTGACGTCGAGCGAGACGAGCCAGCGGATGTGATTGCTGTCACCACCGAGATGTTCGGGCAGCCTGTCCCCAGACCCCGGATCAACTCTCGCACGGCGGCCACTGTCACTCCAGCGCCCAGCCGATTCAGGTCTATGGGTAAGGAGAACGAAACTCCGTTATCTACGGGTAGTCGCAACGCGAAAAACCGGGCTCTGTCAAAGCTACATGACCTTGCACCTGACGTTGCTCTCTATGAGAAAGAAAGAAAGAGGAGCAGTGGCGGAGGCTTGTGGGGCGGTAAGCGTGCAGCTGACCAGGTCGACCGCGAAAGGGAGAATGAACGAAGGAGCTCTAGTATGGCAAGGAGCGTTGAAGGAGGCGACTACTTGTCTGAGGATGAGGCTCGTGAGGTTAAGAGACGCAAGACGATGCCTAAGGTCGAGATGCGTTTGCTTATCACGGGATACAAGAGATGGATCAATGATCAGAATAAGGAAGATCGGGAGGTCGTAAGTCTGGACATCCAAATAGAACTTGCTAGCACGTACTGACGAGTCGGCAAACAGAAACAGCTTCGTGAGATGGGAGTCCTGCTCACTCATGAGCCCAAAAACTGCACCCACCTCGCAGCCCCCTCCATAGTTCGCACCCAGAAGTTCCTTTGCGCCCTAGCCTCTGGTCCTACCGCCCTTTCCTCCACCTTCATTGACGCCTGTCTGGATACCGGCAAGGTTCCGCCTGTCGAGGAACACTTACTTCAGGACGATGTCAACGAGAAGCGTTTCCACTTCAAACTGAAGGATGCCGTGGAGCGTGCAAAGACCAAAAAACGCCATCTTCTTGGCGGTGTGCCGGTGTATTGCACTGCAGATATTCCGAATGGACCGGAGACGTACAAGTCGATCGTGGAAGCCAATGGTGGCATTTTTGGGGTCTACAAGGGACGGGGTGGCATGAAGATTCGCCCAAGTGGCCCCGACAGTCAGGAAACTGGCGACCCGGTCTACCTTTTGAGTACCGACACACAAGCCGAGCAACATTTGTGGGAAAAGTTCCAAACGATGGCCAAACAAGGTGGTATGGAGCCGAGGATCGTGTTTACCGAGTGGTTGCTCGACGTGGCTATGAGCCAAGAGCTGGTGTGGAACGAGGATTATCTTGTTGTCAAGATTGATGGCGAAGAAGAGCCTTGAGGTGCTAGATCGATGATATCCCATGTTTGATGGCGCGGAGTTATAGGGGAGCATGGATTAGCAGGTTCGGCATTTTGCTTCCAATAGCTGCAACTCTGTCAATGGCGTCTAGACATGTAGGGCTGGCTGAAGGTGGTTTGGCTGGGTGTACTTACGCATAGCAATGATGCATAATAGGAGCAATGAGCTTTTCCCAGAATTTAGATCTCTCGTCGCGGTCTCGCATGCAATTAAATGGAAGGGATTCTTATATCCTGGCTTTCAGAAGAACTTCACGCCCTGCTGGTCCTCCTGTCCAAACACCTGTGCCTTCCCCTTCTTAACTAGCACGGCCAGGGCCCTTTGCAAGATTTCGACATCCATGCCGTAGAACTCCTGGCCGCGTGTTCCCTCGCCACTAACCAACTCATACAGAGTCAATACGCTCCCCTTCTGCGCGGTATCTTCTATCCAGCCATACAGGACCTCGGCCCACTCCTCGGGCGTCCGCCACCAGATCCACGCACTCGTGTTTCCCTCGATATGTTTATCTTTCTTCGAAGACGTGCCGGTACCATCGATCCACTCAGCACGACCTATTTTACGCAGGCCGTCGACCATTTCGCGGGCGTCGGACAGGGACAGCTTGCGATTGAGACGGGTGTTGTGGAAGAGCGGGGTGTCCAGGGCGTCGATGAGAGAGAGACGGAAGATGCGGTGGGCGCGCGTGTAAGCAAGGATTAATGAAGCCCATTTCTGAATCTGGGCGTGTTGGGTTGTGGCGGAGGGCTGGAGAGTGAAGAATGGGGGGAAGGAGTAGAAGGGGGGAAAGGCGAAGGACGGGGAGAGAATGGGCGTTGAGGAGGCGGGCGGCGTGGATAGGGTTGAAAGGTAGGACGTCCTGGCCGGTGAAGAGGAGGCCATGGTGTCTTTCGATGCTGTCTCTGGCAGAATAATTGGTTGGTACTGGTGGAGGTTAGATCTGGGGTAAGTCGAGGTTGGTTACTTCAATAGAGTTTTGGTCAATAGTGGGGCTGGCGGGGGATTCCACATAGTCAGCCTTGCTGGAATGTTGAACAGGGAATAATATTCATGATGCTATTTTGATCTTTGCGATTCAAGCAAAGCGATCAATTCCCAGATACATGTACCATTCCTCGGCTTCAGCGTCAGGCAGGATGCAGCACCAGCTTGAAATGCATCAATCTAGCTTTCCCCTCTCTGTGGAGACGGTACTTGCGCCTAGTGAGACATCAGGGTCGCATTTTTTTCTTGCATTGAGCCGTTCAATCATCCTCTCTTCATGAGCCAGTTTCTTGCGAACACTCCGATAGTGAGGACAGGGGTAGGCACGACGGGCGCCTGGATCTGATTCCCATTTGCGAGCAAGCTGCGCCAGCGAAAATGTACCAGACCTCTCTACATCCTTCAACCTACACCCTCTCCCTTCGCCGCCGCTCCTAGATCCGAGTCAACTTCGACGCACTTACCGTTCCTTCCTCCCCTGCTGCTTTTTCTTCCATTCTTTGCCTCACACTCATCAGTTGCTGCCGCGCGCTCGCGCCAACGTCATTGCGTATGCCCATTCTCCGCGAACTACAGCCTCGTGTTCTCGCTCCCGAATTGCTTCCCACGAATCTCGCCTAGAAATCGTCCAACATGAGCCGTATCTCCTCCTGGCTACGAGGCTCCCGCGCCTCTGGCAGCAATGCCGAGCCAACTGAAAGCGCCCTCGATGAGTCCGAGCATCTCACAGATGCTTTACACGCCGCCGCTCTGATAATGAACGACGATATCGAAGGGGCCGAGAAGCGCCTGCAAGAGTGCAATTCCTCCTTCCACCATCTCGGACGAGGCGTCACCAAATTCATGCGGTCATTGCTTGGCTTCGAAAGAGATGTCATAGCACAGGCCTCGGAGGCCCTGGCAGAAGCCGAAAACACAGCATGGGCCGATATGAAGCGGTCGCAGAGGGAGAAATCTGCGTCTTCGGGTGGCATCTACCCTCCAGGCAGCGAGTACGCCATGTGCAATGCGCAGGCTCAGCTCATGGCGGCCGTGGTCGGCGTGTTGAATGAGAGCCTTACGGAGAGTCTCCGGGGTTTCTATAAGTTGAGAAAGGCGTACATGACGCTGGATGGGATCATAAATGTGGAAGAACGGTATATCGCAAGGCTCAAGGGCGTTGACGTTGCGGACACAGGAACTGTCCCCCCTGCTTTGACTAGGAACGATAGCCAAATGCCCGGTGGCTTTGGTGGCGAAGGGGATGTGGATGAAGCGCGGAAGATTGATGATCTGCAGCGGAAAATGGAATCTTTGACTCCAAAAGATGATTCCCCAGATGATAGCGACGACGAGTTTGTGGACGCAGCAGAAGTTCAGTCGGGAACTCAAACACCCCTTAATTATCAAGGCCTTGTAAGAATTTGCCAATTCTCAACTAAATTGGTACTCGTGTTAAGCACCTACTGACCACGTGCAAGGCAACATCCACCACTGAAAAGCCCCGAACTCCTCCAGCAACACCAAAAGTTCTTGATCACTTACAAACTGGCCCTTCCTCAGAAATCTTCACTGATCCCCTAGATGCATTCATTCACTCCGGCAGCAACCTCTGCTATGGTCTTCTACTCCTGATTCTCTCCCTCGTTCCTCCGGCCTTCTCTAAACTACTCTCCGTTATAGGATTCCGTGGCGACCGTGAGCGTGGAATAACGCTGCTCTGGCAATCCACAAAATTTGACAACATCAACGGTGCCGTCGCTGTACTCGCTCTGCTCGCCTATTACAACTCCCTTGTCGGCCTCTGCGACATCATTCCCCCCTCAGACGACATTTTGGGCTATCCGCACGACAGCTGTGTCGCACTGCTGAAGGACATGCGCATCCGGTATCCACAAAGCAGGATGTGGAAAATCGAGGAAGCAAGAATCAAGTCGACTGGGAAAGATCTCAAAGGAGCCATTGAGGTACTTCAGAACAATACGGACAGCAAGATGCGTCAAATTACAGCGCTGAACATGTTCGAGAAGTCTCTGAACTCGCTTTACGCGCATGATTATGCTTTGTGCGCTGAGAGTTTCATTGCATGCACAAAGTTGAACACATGGTCGCAAGCATTTTACTACTATATGGCGGGGTCTGCGCAAGTCGAGCTTTATAGGAATTTGCGGTCGACTGATCCGAATAAGGCAGCGAAACACAAGGAAAAGGCGGAAGAATATTTGAGAAAAGCGCCAGCAATGGCTGGAAAGAGGAAAATGTTGAGCAAGGGCTTGCCATTTGACACCTTTGTTGTCAAAAGGATGCAAAAGTGGGAAGAGAGGGCGAAGGAGTGGAACGTGCACTTAATTGATGCGATTGGGAACAGTCCCACCGAGGAGATGATTTACATCTGGAACGGAACGAAGAGGATGGGGGAGGAGGAGCTGCACAGAAGCCTCGGCGCACTGGGGTGGAAGAGAGCGACACACGCAGAGAGGTTGGCAAAGGATCTGGATGAGCAGGCAATGTTTGCGGTCTTGCGAGCAAATTTGTTGAGGAATTTGGGGCGGACAGCAGAGGCAAAGAAGCTGCTGGAGGACGAGGTTCTGTGCCACGATCGGTACGTTATGATTTTTTCCCTCCCCCTTTGTGTTTCTGACATCTTTGGGCGGTGTTGCGGTGGATGTCGAAAGGCAAACTCAGAGATTTCAGCTGCGACTGCGGATTCTGCAGAGCGCCTCGAAGCTAACACGGAAGGTAGGAACGAATTCAAGGGCGGCTTCAAGGATGACTGGTCGTGCCCAAGTGCCCATTACGAGATGGCTGTCATCGCATGGATGGAGAAAGAAATTCCAGGACCCAACTTCGATGCCAATTACGACAAAAAGCTCACCGAGTGTGAGCAATGGCTAGACAAGCTCACCAAATGGGAGAGCTTCGTCATGGATTCCAGGATCGGGCTGAAAGTGACGACTGGCCTGAATACGGTGAAAAGAACAAGAGAGAAACGCAGATCCTAGTCATTACGATGACAAGACTTCAAACACGATCGATTGAACATAATGAGGACTGTCGGAGATACAGGGACAGAGCTCCGGAGCACCAATAGACCAGGAGGCTATGGGATTTCCAGTATCCATGAGTGACGTGCTTTAGGGGGCTGTGGCGTTACGGATGTGAGATAGGTTTATGGATGGAAATGGCATGGAATTCACAAGAAACGATGCGGTCAGCCCTACTTGGGATAGATTTTAGGTAGGTTGATGGATACAAATACATGAAGCAGCTTCACTATGTCCACTGCCCATCGGAGGCAATGTACTTTAAGATCTTACTGTACATCACCATGGACAAGTCGTCTGCACAGTCTACATACAGCTTAAAGCTTGACTTGAAATACCTAGAGTCAAGTGACTACCTTACGTATGATTATTCGAATTTCTCCTAACTGTTGGTTTGCCATTCACCAAGATAGTTAGTTCACTGTTCAACTCATATCCCATAACCCTGCAATACTGTTCACCGTCCAGCGTATACGGTGTTTACATTAGCAATACTTGTTTTCATCTTCTCCTCGCTGATTCTGCAATGGCACTTGGTTTGGTTTATCAGATTATCCCAAATGAGTATATTTCATGCTATCAGGGTAAATTGGGCTGTTGGTACTAGAATCAAAGGGTTCTCAAAGCATAAGCTCACACTCTTTTGAGCATATATGCTATGCTAAGCTTTCGATCAAAGGGAGTCTAATCGACAGGAAAGAGTCTAGTCGACAAGACAGAGCCTAAACGACAGCATAACCTGAGTTTGACCAGCACTGTCAACAAATGGTACATGTCACGTGTCGACGCGTAAGCGCTTAACTCATAACAAAATAAGCGAGCTAGCCAGACAAGACCTTTTGCGCCCGTCTTCGCCCAAGTCGATCTTCGTCGTCTCCACCATCATGTCCTTCCCAGCTCGACGTCCGCCTCGTCCTCCTTCTCGGTCGGACAAGATGGCTTCTGAGGCCAACCTGACTGTCAAGATGAAGAAGACCATCGATGACTTGTCTCAGCTGATCGATATTCTCCAGCGCACCGGCGATGATCAGGCAGTCCTCCTCGAGCGCGCCCAGAACACCATCTCGCAGCTCACTGACCATAACAAACATCTCACCGAGCAACGAGACAACTACCGCGAGGAGTGCGACGATATCAAAGACGAGCGCGACAACCTTCGCGTCCAGCTCCGACATGTCGAGTTCGTTGATCGCCAGGGCCCTAGTTCTCACGAGAAGGCCGACAAGACCGAGAAGATCGTCAGACTGCTTCAGGAGCACAGCAAGAAGCTCGACAGAATCGACAACAAGATCGAGGTTAACAAGTCTGAGTTGAAGAAGCTTGAGCAGCAGAAGAATGAGGCCAAGGGCGTTCAGTTCATGGGCCAGGATCCCACTGGTAGCCCTGCCGCCTCTGGTACCTCTGTAGGCGCAAAGGTCAGGAGCATGTTCAATATCGGCCACCGTCAGGATCGTACTCCTTCGGGACAGGCTACTACTCCTGGAGACGCTGCTTCCAAGGTTGGAATGTTGCGAAGCGTAAGTTCTTGTTTTCACTTCCCAGACGCAGCTGTGTTCTAACTTCACCGTAGCAATCGGTCAGAGTCAGCTCTGCTCCGGGAATAGCTGCCAGACAAGAAAGGGAGAGCAACCGCCCTCAGGTCCCCAAGAAGTCCGAGAACCACGCTCCTCGTAGCCAGAGTCCCGATCCTCTCCACCAGGTTAAGAAGAAGCCCTCAAGCTTTGCTCTTCGCGACCCCAACGCTCCATGTCGCAAGAGCCCCACTCCTCATCGTCGCAATCGCAGCCCCAGTCCTCGTGACCGTGCCATCCGTCCTGTCGATTATTCTAGCCACGCTACTCGTCGCCCTAGCACCGCTATCAGGGTCAGTGCCCGGTGATTTCCCATTGTATGCGATAGAACAGTGCTGACAGCTAGACAACAGGTCGTAGGTGATGATGCCAATGCCAACCCCCAGCAGGCCGGATCCATTGGACTTCCCACCTATCAAGGCATTTCCAGGCTGTCTCTGGACGGTGACGAATGGATCCCCAAAGCTGGAGGACGCTCTGGTTAGACAGGTGATCTTACGGACTTGAGAGGAGAACCTGTACTGTTCTCCGGTGGATCAAGGCAAAGGGTACAAGTTCTTTCGATGTGCTTACAGTGATGGAATGCGCTTGTCAGTACGGGATACCTGGGTTTCTAGGAGAGTTCTTTCGATGCGCACACAGTGATGGAATGCGCCTGTCACTATGGGATACCGGTTTCTAGGAGAAAATGCAATGATGTCTCTTTGAGAGTATGAGTGCAGCGCTTGATTCATTCGGAGTCAGTGAACTCTGTGATTCGTAGCAAGATATGATTACAGACACCCATCGCTTCCATCCCACTGTATCAAAGTCACTCTGATTTCGAACCCTTCTTCCAAGTCTTGAAAGCATCAGCATTTTGTCCCCATTCAGTCATCCTCTCAATTAACTCTGGTTCTCCATGCCTCCAGTGACATGAATCGTCGCGCCCGTCGTGTAACTTCCCAGCGGACTGGCCAAAAACACATAGGCACCTGCGACTTCGATTGGCATTCCCGGTCGTCCCAATGGACACATCCCAACGCCAAGGCTATCCATAGCCTCTGGTGGGTTGCCCTTTGTCGCCGGCTGCAGCGGGGTCCAACTGTTTCGATGTCAGTAGATGATTTTCAATCCTGGTCACTTGCCCCCCTTTCGTATCCACTTTCCAACAGCAAACAATGATGGGAAACACGTACATGATTCCAGGGGCGACAGAGTTTACCCTGATACCCTTCGGACCGAGCTGTTGGGCGAGCGATCTAGTGAATGTCGAAATTGCTCCTTTCGTGCTTGAGTAGTCACACAGTTTGGGGTTACCCATGTAGCCAGCTACGGAGCCAGTGTTGATAATGCTGCTGCCGCGCTTCAGGTGTGGAAGAGCGTACTTGACAATGGCGAATTGGGCGATGATGTTGAGGTGGAATGTCTTCTCCACGGTATCGAGGTTGATGTCTTGCAGCTCCTCGCAGATTTCTTGCATGGCCGAGTTGTTCACAAGAATATCTAACTGGCCATACTCCTTGACATGGTCCTTCACACACCTACAGTTCGTTGTTAGCCATGCCCCTTTTCTTCAATCTCCCACCCAAAATGCGGTTGGAATCCTGGTAGTACTCACTTCTCGCAGTTCTCCCTCTTTTGCAAGTCCAGCGGCATCAACAAGGCCTTGCGTCCAGCCTTCTCAATTTCCTTCTTCGTCACCTGCGCGTCTTCTTCCTCCTCTTCCAAATACACCAAGCTCACATCCGCACCCTCCTTAGCAAACAGGATCGCCACGCTTCGGCCAATGCCACTGTCACCACCCGTGATAAGTGCTTTCTTGTCTTTCAAGAGACCGCGACCTTCGTATTCACGGAGATAGGGCTTAGGCTCTTTGGAGCTGGTGTCCCAGAACTGGAGAGTCACATGTCAGATAAGCAATAACAGAGAGAAGAGCAGAACTGCGTTTTCAATGAGACTTCTTTTTCTGGTGTCTTTGTGTTTGCAAAATTGTACATTGTACTCAGGAAACGGACAACGGCTTGCATATGGAGTGAGAACGAGACATAGTAACGAGAAAGCAGGACTTGAAGGGACCGACTGCCATAGACTTACCTCGAGCTCGGTCCAGTTCGCAGCGGGCTTCATCTTCGAATCCAGACCCTTGCCCGGCGTTGCATCCTGTGGTTGCAGCTCATCACTAGGGTAAGCCGTGGGTGGGGATTTGGTCTCTCCTGACATTTCGACGTGTGATTCTTCAAGTGTGATTTGAAGTCTCTTGTTTTCAGATGACCAAACCGGAGCCCAGAGTTTGTAAAAGTTACTGGCAGAGGGGAACGAATCGAATCTGTGTTGTTCGGGGTTTATATGTACGGTGGCCACGCTTGCAGACGCTGTTACCTGTATGATGGCATCAACATGATGGTTTGGGCCATACGTCATAGAAATCGCAGCATACTATTTTCGGGTATCGACATCACCATCATCCTATTTTCGGCATATAAGAACATCTGATGATTTGTCTTCATTGTCGAATACTGGAATTAGTAGCCTGTAATTCTGGCTTGAAATTTGGCAATCCTGTCTGCAATTACGCGAGTCTCGGTCGCTGTCAGTTCCGCAATCGCGAATATGAATACATGTAGTTACTAGTTACCAAACAAATTTTAAGTAATTTGGAATATTCGAAGTGACTGAGAGTATTTCAAATAACTGGAAATATTCCAAATAACCGGGAATACTCTAAGTAACTGGAGAATGGAGATGTTCCAAACAATTGGAATTTGGAAATATGCCAAGTAATTTGAAATGTTCCAAGTGGCTGGGAGTATTCCAAGTGATTGGGAACATTATTACCGAACAGGTTTGGTCTGTATACGATTTCAAAACTCCAGATGCGATTTACTTCCCCGTAGCTCTATGTTTCTGCGTCCTTCTCCGAAACATGCTCGTCTGATTGCTCAGTTCCAGGCTCAATACTCGACGTACCATGGTCTTCAGGGGCCTCTCTGCCTCCTCCTCTACCTTGATCTTCATCCTCGGCCGCAACCTCCTCCAAAGCTCTTTCAACGGCCGGCTCTTCCTCTCCCCTGCTTGCACCACGCTTTCTCATACTCCAACCCCCTTGCCAGCCAACCCATGCACTCGTCCACGGCCCTCTCAGCAAACATACCACCAAGGCAGCCCCTATAAAGCCCACGCTCGCGCCACCACTCGCCTTCCAGCCCCCTCTCTCAAACAAATGATTCCCAACAGCTGTCTGTTGCAATGGTCAGCTATAAGTCCTGCCAACAATTTTAAAATTTGCGATCAACTATTGGAATACTCACCCCCATCAGCTGACCACAGAAACTGCTCAGCGTATACGCCGTGTTGACTCTGTTCTTCGCCTTCGGCTCGATCGTATATATCGCACTCCTGTTTGCGATTTGGCTTGTCTGCATGCCAAGATCCATAAGAAACGCTTGAATGATGGGTCCTGCGACAGTGAATGTTCCCGTGAAGGTGCCGATGACAATTCCAGTGAGAGCCATGAGCAAACCCAGGAAGACGGAAAGCCAGGGAGCGAAGCGATCGATTACCAGACGGGAATACGGGGGTCCAAGAGCCATGGCACCGATACCTATGAATGCAAAACAGCCGATGACCAACGAATCGTAATTATACGGCGGCTCAGCGAGCAAGAAGGTTAGCGTGGTCCAATAGCTGGTAAAAGTACTACTTGTGAAGAAGCCAATTAGGCAAGCTTGGACGAGCAGAGGATGCCTGAAGATCATGACGACGATGGACCAGAGCATTCTTGGGTAGTTCAGTCCGCCGGGATTGGCAGAGGGGTAGTCGGGCATGAAGTTCCAGAGGAGGAAGACGTTGAGGTACTGGATGGCGAAGGAGATCCAGTAGATATTGCGCCACGAGGTAAATTGTGTGACAATGCCGGAGAGGACGCGGGCTACGAGGATGCCGCCGAGAAGACCGGAGACGACGATGGAGAGAGCGGCGGCGCGGCGATGGGGCGGGGCAAGGTCGCCCACGAGCGGAAGCATGAGTTGGGGCGTGACTGTGGTTATTGCACAGATGTAGGACAAGGCGACGAACACTTCGAATTTGCTTGTTAAGCAGAGTCCGATCCACTGCTCGAATGTTAGTATTCAGTGGAGAATGACGAGTGTTCTCAGTTCACATCCCGTATCATCAAGTACAGTGGGAGGAAAAAAGTCTGAATACGGTCTACAGTCTCCGAATGATTGTGAATATCCCACATAACTAGGAATATTCCAGGTGCTTTGGAATATCCCTAGTGATTTGGGACATCCCAAGTAAGTTGAAACATTTCAAGCAATTGGAGGTATTCCGAGTGATTGGTAACATTCACCCACTGATCTCACCCGTATTCAGACTTTTTTCATAGCACTGTACATGGGCACCAGTGAACTGGGTGGACCCCAAGGGTTTTGGCTGTCCCGGAATATCAAGAACCCATGCCGCAAAGACAAGAACATAGAAGAGGGCCAGGGGAGCAAGGACGATGAAATCGGGCTAGAGGTTCACCTACAACTGTTCCAGTAAACCAGACCAAGATCAAGACGAAGGGTCGCCGCCGGAAGAGGTCTCCCAGAGGATTGAGGAACAAGAGACCGGTAGCATAGCCAGCCTGCATGACGGTGGGAACAATAGAGACCCTCTCATATGTGACATCGAAATCTTGAGCCAGGATGTTGAGAATTGGGTGATTGTAGTATAGATTTGCCACAGTGAAAGTGCCGGCAAATGCGAATAGCAAGTTCAGCCATATGGTGAACTTGGGAGGATTTAGAGGATCCCAACGACATCGCTTTGGCGTGTATGAGATGATGCTCCAAGACTTTGCGAGGAAGGCGTTGCTTCTGATTCCGTTGAACTTTCTCGTTTCGCGTATGCTTGCCACTGAGACGGGGTCGTTGGCATCCTTGACCTCGACATGTTGGTGAGTGTTGATGACGCTTGGTAAGTTGTCTGTCCTTTGTATTGGCTCGTTCTCTTGCTTGGGCTCGGTCATCGTTGGCGAGAGAGGGCAAGTTTTGTTGCACAGTTGGAAGCCACCTAGAGACTAGCGGCTAGAACAGCAGCTGAGCAGCACCGTCACGAAGTCGGGGCAATTGCGATTTGCTGGTCTGCTATGAGGTTTGCTTCTGGGTGATCAGTGATCGACAGTGCATCAGCGCACTTCTTCCCGAGTCAGAAAATGCATGACTGGAATGACAAAAAAGCCTACATAGGGAACAAGATCTCAGTAGTCGCTTATTATAAGTGTGGCACCTCTGGGCGCAAGTGGCTGGGCTTTCAACAATTCCATGGTTGGATCATGATGGGAAAGTTGAAAACATTGAGGAATCTGATTCATGTTCTTATCGGCTGCAGGAGCGGAGACGTGCGGAGTCCGATAGAACGGGTAAACGGCTTCTGAAGATCGTCACAATCCCCGAAGCCATAAAAAGGATCACCGACTTTTGTCGCCGTCGACTTCAAACTGGACTTGTTTGTTATCTGTCATTCATGTTGTTATGGATTCCTGGGGCTGTACTTGAGCAGTTCAAAGTATCGTCCCAATAAAAGGACTAGTCGAGCAAATAGTCTCCGGGCACTCGGTCGATACCAAGCTTTCTGGCACGGCAAGGGTGTGTGGCCAACCACAACGTGCTGACTGCTGTCACGCTGTGCAAGTGCGACCGTCGCAGACGCAGTGCCACAACATTGAACAGTGCGGCAGTTCGCAGTACTCGACGGCCTGGGGGAGCACGAACAGCAAGAGCAGATTGCTGGCTCCATCCATCGAACTCAGTTCGGTTTTAGCGGCCAGCGAGGCGTCCCCTTCTCGTGACTTGCTGTGAGGGGGCTGGAGCGTCTGGTGCCAGGTGGAGGCTGGCCGGAGATTTTACTGCAGACTCGCAGTGGAGTTTCACAGCGGGTCGGCGCGTAAGCATGGAGTCTGCTCAATGTCTGAGAGACGATGATCAATGCGAGACTGGAGCGAGCATTTGGCAACACGCCTGAGACAGAAAGGAAGGAGACCGGGGGCGAAACGACAGCATGTCAAATATGGCACCAGTGGATGGCGGTCAGCGATTGACGGGGAAACAGTCAGGTCGGCTTCCAAGCTGGCGCAGGCGGAGTGAGGGTGAAGAACCGTCGACGATGCTTCCAAATTGAATTTCCTTCCTATCTGGGGCCAGTCTGTGCAATCTCGGCGGTGCCCGGGCCGGATATTGCGCTATGTGCTTGTGGCAAAAGAGGGAAATTGCTGGCCTCTGAGAAGAAGAGAGTGGCCAAGACTAGGCCATGTTCGCGGCACGGTGAAAAGTCAATCCTGCCGGCGATGAACGGCGTGCCGTAGGTCGCCGTTGCCGTCATATAGCCGGCTCCATGTCCCTCATATAACCGGCTCCCTTTCGCCTTTTTGGCCAAAGTTAAAGTCGCTCGATACATGTAGCGCCTGCTGAAATGCAAATTCAACGTGCAGTTGGCCCAGCAGCACAAGCCAGCAATCCCTGTCTCTGCCGCATGTTCCTGCCACCACCTAGCCGGCTTGAGCCTAGCCGCAGCTGCTCGGCCAATAGGCGGCCATTATGCGAGACTCTAGCGGCGACTGGCGCAGGGGGAGGCGTCCGCACTTTCCCTTTCTCGCGCTGGTCCCAGCTTCCTTAATTCTTGCTTCTGCGCACCTGCCAGCCACAGTGGGGGAAAGCTTGGGTCGGGACAGTGCCAAGCCAAACTTTGCCTCGAATACTAATTGCGTGGGTGTCGGCGACTACTTTACCACGCTCTTCTCCACTCCAGTCCATCCACGAACCAGCACCCATCCCCATCTCCAGGTCTCAAGTATCTCTCGTGAAGCTCGCCGACTCTCTCCCACTCTCCCACTGAGCATTCTCTCTCTCCCAACCGCTCTCCCACTCTCCTCTACCCGGACTTCCCAACAGCCAAGATGCTTTCCAAGTTCGTCCTCGCCGCTGGCCTCTTGGCCGGCGTCGTTGCTGCCCAGTCCAATGCGACCAACATCACCATTGATCCCGCTTCCGTTGAAGACACTACCAAGGGTGAGTCCTTCTGGATTCCATATAGATCCCCACCTGCTGACCCATACCCTAGCTTCGTGGTGCAATGGCGAGGAGAATGTCTGCAACACCCTGTGTGACTCGAATCCCAAGGAGAACACTTGCACCATCGTATGTCAATCCGTGGGCACCTTTTATGTTGTTGCCAACCCCGCTGACATCCGTTCCAGAGTGACTTGGCCTACAACTGCGCTTGCCAGAACGGTTCTGCTCCTTACCTCCAAGCCTACACTACCAGCATGTTCTCGTTCGTCTGCCAGCAAGCCTACGCCAACTGCATTGCTGCTGCCCCCGATGACGCACTTGCTCAGGACGACTGCAAGACCAGCATCCTGTCTCAGTGTGGTACCCAGGATATCACCAACTACACCGCGCCTGCAAGCTCCAGCACGCCTACCGCCACCTCCAGCAGTGCCAGCGCCACTGCATCTGCCTCCACAACCGGATCCGCAACCGCTGCCAGTGCCACTGCTTCGTCTACTGGTGCCGCATCTGCTCTGTTCGTTGGCAGAGATTATGGTGTCGGTATCCTCGCCGCCGGTGTTGTTGCCGCCTTTGGCTTCATGCTGTAAAAGAACTAGACTCTTCACGACGGCTGTTCGGATCTCCGGTTATCGCGATCAAGCAGTGGCCCGGCTTTGGTTGAGCTCTTCGTCTGCCTGAGCTCTGCAGCCCGTTCACATCATGCGCCGATTCTCGCGTCTCACCTGATTACATCTCTTCAAGTCTCGCATGGGTTTTAGCACTGGAGTTGTGGCGGCCATTCTGCTTTTCGAGGTGTAATATGCAACGGAAAACTCCGGAGATACAGAGGCATTCCTTCTGGTCGTTTTGCGCGCTGAACCAATTAGGTTTTCGTTATGGCGCGGGGCTTTAATGATGGCACGATGAGAGCATAGGCGTGGAGCTTGTAGCATGGGATCGATTGCAATGGGGGTGAATATTACAAACAGGTAGCATCTGAGAATCGACGAGTTTCACTTCAATACTCAATACTTACATTGAGGCCGCTCAGCTCCATCGTGCTTTGCTTTTGATAGTGTGATAGTGATGTGGCAGATGTATCTGACCTGGAGACAAATCTGCATTCTGTTCCAATTGCGACAGAAACAGATCGTACGAGTGATGCAACATATGGCGACAAAGGCGTTCCTGCGACCTACCCATTCGACGGCGTCATTGCTTGACACATTGACACTCTTTCGCATCTGAGCACCATGTCCGAGCCGAGATCAGGAACAACATGATCCACTGCAGCCCGAGCTGAACAGAAAAGAACATCGAGGCTCCTTGGACTTGGAGTTGGGTGCTTCATGCTGCACGACTGTGGTTTGTGAGCCGCATGCGGCACCTTGGGCATCTCGGCTTAAGATCCGTCTCCACCAAAAACCGATCTTCGGAATCTCAGCGCGTCTCCACTCCACGACTCCGAGCTCCACGAAGAATCACGCTGTTTTCGGCTCTGAAGGCTCTCACCGCAAGGCAAGTCCATGGTTCTGCTGTCTCTTCATCGCTTTTACGTAGAAGTAACTGCAAATTTGAAAACATTAGCTGCCACGGCGCGATTGTGTTTCCGACGATGTGGAGATGTTGCCATTCTTTTCCATCCAAGACCAGGGGGGCTGCCTCTTGCGAAGGGGCCGAGTTATCTTGGCTTAAGTTGAATATATAAGGTATTCGAAGAGTTGGTTTTCTGCTTTCTTTATTGTCGAAAAGCCCGAGTTTTGCAGAGTTCACCGTCGCAATACTCGCCTTTGTCCGTCGGTCTTCTTTCTTCCTCCGTTTGTCTGCGCTTCAAGATTGATCACATCTGTTTCTTTCCTCGTTCGAGATGGCCATGTCCACAACCGTTCCCTCGACGCCTGGCAGCAGTACGCCATTCTCAGCCCTTTCTCAAAGCTCCTCCTCCTCGTCACTCTCGTCTCAAGGCCACCGCACCAGCACCCTTTCCAACGACGTCTTGCTCGTCTTCCTTCCTACTGCCGCTCACACCACTTGGATCTCCCACATCAAGTCCCGTTTCCCGGGTTTACAAGTCCGCTGGGTATCAGCGGTGACTGCGAATGCCACTGCAGAGCGTAAACAAAATACATTCGAAGAGCTCAAACTGAAGTATGGCAACGAGATCTGGGAGGGGGTTACGCTGTTGGCTAGCTTCAAACCCTTGCCGGAGGACTTGCTGGGGAAAGTGAGGTTCGTGCAGTTGGCGACGGCCGGAGCAGATCATTGGTTGAAAGAGAGTGTCTATTCTCGCAAGGAAGTGGCGTTTTGCAATGCCAGTGGGTGTCACCCGTGAGTTTATGGTCCTCTGATAGCTCAGGGACGATGCTAATACGTGTCTATAGGCCACAGATTGCTGAATGGGTCATTGGGAGTTATCTAGGTAAGTCTATGAATGAATAGCGTCTGGCATCCAGTGCTAACAAGAGGTTGCAGCACACCAGCATCACTTCTACCGGTATAAGGAAAACATGAACAACGGTTACTGGGAGCCATCCCACCACACCACCGTGCAAGACTCAACTAGAGCGCGAATGTAAATCCATCCGGTCTCTTACCCACTCCTATGAGGAACATCGCTGACAAGTTTGCAATATGCAGGGGTATATTAGGCTATGGCGCAATTGGCCGACAATGTGCTCGCATAGGCGCCGCCATGGGCATGGAAATATACGCTTATACGCGAAGTCCCAGGCTCACGCCCGAATCCCGCTCCGACGATTCCTACTGCGTACCAGGCACCGGCGATCCATCCGGCCTGCTCCCCTCCAAATGGTTCTCGGGCGGCTCGCGCTCCTCCATCAACGAGTTCCTAGCGCAAGACTTCGATCTCCTTGTCATCTGCTTACCGCTCACGGAATCTACAAAAATTCTTCTGAGCAAAGAGCAGTTCCAGATCTTGTCGGCGAAGAAGACGTTTGTGGCGAATGTGGCTAGGGGCGGGCACTTGGATCAGTATGCTTTGGTGGAGGCCTTGGAAGAAGGATTGATCAGGGGCGCTGCGTTGGATGTTGCCGAGCCGGAACCACTACCGAAAGATCACAAGCTGTGGAAGGCCAAGAATCTTTTGGTCACACCGCACGTGAGTTGGCAGACGGAGGCATATTGGGACAGGCTCTTGGCAATTTTGGAGGTGAATTTGGAGAGGCTGGAAACGGGCAAGAGCTTGATTAATGAGATGAATAGGGAGTTACATTACTAGATGACGGTAGGTGGAGATGGTGTGTTTTAGGCTAGAGGTTATAAGCTTCAAGTATCTGGTGAGGGCTTTGGGAAAACTGGAGTCGGGTGTTTCTTAGGGGGCGTTCATAATCGCATCCGGCTAAACTTGATTAGGCAAAACTTGAGATTTCGTGTTTCACGTCATCTCTCGCAAATCCTACTAATTTATTAGAAGACATCTCAACCACCCGGCTTTCATCACATTTTGTAATGGATCTAGTTCTTAGAACATCCACAAACAAACGGGAACAATACAAGCTACCAGGTACCAGTTAAGAAAGAAATAGCAGGGCAATCAGTAAACAGTAATTCAAAATTCAACTCAAGTATATTGACTGCAATCTAGACAAACTCAAACCAAACTTAAGACCTTTTTCCGCTCACCAAACGTGCTAACCCTCCATTTCCACGTCGCTATCGGTTGCACAATCGGTTGTGCCATCGGTTGTGCTGTCCTCCTCACCATCAGAGGTGGTGCCTTCAGCTCGCTCGTAAGCATAGCGGTACCCCTGGATATAATCAACTGTGTAGTCCGTTTGGTAGTCAAGCCACGTCGGGTTATCAGCAAGAAACTGTTCGTAGAACCTCGCTGGCTCATGGGCGCGAATGTAATCCAGCAGCTCATAGATGGTCCATTGCTCGCCGGGTCCGTTCTGCTGAAGCTCTGGGCGGGTCCTTCCATAGTGAGTTTTCGCTTTCTCCCGGAGATCCTCCATGGGCCAGATCAGGGCGGCCCTCCAAATTAGCACAGCGACATTCACCCATTGTCTGACTCTCACTGCGTCGAGAGTCGACTCGTGCTGACGGAACTCGACCGTTCTTTTGGTTCGGTCTAGATTTGCCAGGTTGTAAGCGACCTCCTTCGACGGACTCATCCAGTACTTCAAGCCTGCAGAATCTTTCTGGGCCAAGAGCTGGTCAAGCCCCCCTTTGACGTCGACGTACTCCCATGGCAGGAAGCCGCCTTCGTCTCGCGTCGTCGTCGTCTCTTCATCCAAACCGCATGACTCCTTTGTGAAAAGGCTTCCTGCACGGAAGTTGTGACAGTAGTTACCGATATTCTGGCGTCGGTGCCATGGATGGATGGCCGCGAGTTGTGGTTCAAAAGCCCAGGTCAGCAGCAAGAAGCGTTTCAGGTGCTCAGGATCCATGCCATCATGCCCATTCTTCCCTACATGGACATGAATCCCAGTGCTGAGATTAACATTTATCAAAAAGTGCGTTGTCAGTATGTTGAATACCTGCTCGATCGCAGCCAGGGAGTCGGGGGAGTAGAAGTACACAGGCGAGTTGATCTCGATATTGAAGTATTGGTAGCCTTCAGGGTAGTTCTTCGACGGCTTCACAGAAACATCATCGGTAATGTACCACCTGCTAACCTTGTCAACTCCCGCGACTCCTACGACGTCGTCCGTATAACAAGGAAAACCGTATTGCTCGAGGACGGCCGCGATCCAGGCTTTCACATTCTGTAGCTTTTGCACTTCTGCGAGGTTGTAATCATATTCGACATGGTCAGTTGCTTCCAGCGATCTTTGGTAGTCGCGAGCGTAGCCGGGCGGGGGGCTGTGTAGGCCATAAACCTGGCGTGTTTCCTGTGGATTCGGATTCCTGGCGCCGTTGGGGAGAGTTGCGATCAAAAACTCCAGTTCTAATCCAAAGGTCGTGGGCACCTCATGTAACTGAGGCTGACGTTGTGTAGCGGACATCGTGAAGGAAATAAATCAAAATTTCGATAAGAGACAAGAAGGTATCAGATTCGCTGATTTGGGAAGCTCTGTTTCAGGCCTGCCGGTGAAGTAAATTCAAACGGAAGTAGATGAGAGAGAGATAAGAAACTGACCAAGTAATAGCTTTCGAAGCTATAACCGTGTTGATAGCGACTGGTAACAAGATGGAGAAAAATCGAACAGATAACTTCCAGAGTTACGATAATTCTGATGTAGATGTATGATTGTGAGTGAGGACGGACGAAAAAGATACGAACTACTAGCTACCAGAGCTACAATGAATAATGAGTACAAACAAGAGCTGGCGATGATAATAGGATTGTGTTCTCTAGGGGAGCAGAATATATACCGAAGTTCAACAAAGAGATTGCAATATACAGGGACTATTAATACACGAAGCTACGGAACAAAGAGAGCAACAATGCCATTTATATCGGACAAGAAAAAACAACGTGACTCAGTGATCGTTTCTTTGTAGACGCTTATTTTTGGACAATCCAAAAAGACTTTCTTGTCGTTTGCTAACTCGGAAGTACTGTGGGACGAAAAAAATGTCGAGATGCGGTTCAGTCTCCACTCTCCAGTCACCAGTGAATTTGGAGTATCCCAAATAATTAGAAAAATCCCAATAGATTGCAGCATCTCAAGTGATTGGGAATATTTCACGTGACTGAGAATATCCAAAGTAATCGAAAATATTTCAAGTAACCAAGAATTTCCCAAGGAAACGCATTGTGACCATATGTGTCGAGGGAGGGAATTGATAAAGGAAACTTACGTATTCTTTTGACCACGCAATCTTGAACTACCCATATAGGTATTCATCCATTTAGAATGCCATGTTTCTCGCAGTAATATAGTAACGCGACTTCCGATCACACCTCGCCTCCTCAGGCGCCTGGAACGGTATCGTCTCGGCCTTGACAACCTCGAAGCCCACATCCTTCAGCAACACCTCCCAGCCCTTTCTGGTATAAAGTACACTTAAGACTCTGTTCCCCATATGAAATTCTAGTGATTTACTAAGTCCAGGGCATATATGTATTAGTTTACAAGATGTCAAGGGTTCTTCAATCTAAAAAGGGACGTCTATTGCGGGGCACGGGGCGGCGCACGCTATGCGGAGAGTGGGTCTTGTGTCACCATCAAACTTGACAGCTGACTGGATGTTCGCGATGCAGCTCAAGCTGTTTCTCAACTTCAATCCTCCATCTGCAAAATGGCCACCAAGAATGATGTCAACGACCTCATTCGTCTCCTTACTGTCGGCCGCTCCAAGCTCTCCCTGCCAGCAGCTCTTGGAGTCGTAAAAAAGCTTCAGGATGCCAAACTTAACACGTAAGAGCAGACCGAGCATTAGGAATTCACTACTGCTGATCGCCTGAACAGCTTGTCACAGATCGCTGAAACAGACCTCCCAACCATCACCGACGCCCTCTCCGATGCCAAACTGGCAAAGCGAATCCACACTTCTGCCCAAGGCACAATTGCTGCCCCCGAAGGCTCCAACAAGCGCAAAAGCGAGCCTTCCACCTCGCCAGCAGCGAAGCGATCTCGCGTCGGGTCCGCCTACGAACTGCCCTCTGCGCCTTCCAGCCATGCCGAGCTCGAGGCTTCCTTGGCGCTGCCCGAGTGCGACGAAGACGAAGATGTGATTAGAAGCACGGTGCTATGGACGAATCGGGCACCGTTGGTCCTGGCCTTTGCCGTGAAGGTGCTGGATTATACGATGCCGGAGCAGCCGCTTAGTAGTAGACTGAGCCTAGCGCAGGCCGTTGTGAGTGCGAATTCGAGAACGAAGGCAGGGAGCTTAGGGATTAAAAAGGGGAAAGGGGCGGAGAAGGAAGGATGGGGTGTTGGCCAGCCGAAGGTGAGGGTTATGGGGAGGGAAGTGGTGGTTCTGAAGAGGGGGGACTATGTTGTTGGAGATGAGGATGAGGCAATTGGTGAGTGCGTTTCCCTTGCATCGTGTTGTATACAGTGGGACAAAATCGTCCGCATCCCCTTTTTCCCTTACCACTGTACAATGGGACAAAATAAGTCTGAATCACCCCACCCCCTACCCCCCTATGCTTTCTCTCCTTGTCCTGGACCAGCACCCGGTATACCCAGAATAACTGGTAATGTTCTGGATGATCAGAAATATCCACAATGATCAGGGGTATTTACGGTAACTAGGAATATCTGTAATTATTCATGAAATTGCAGATCGTTGAAAATGTTCTTAATGATTGTGGATATTCCTGGTTATTGAGAATGTTCCCAGTTATCTTGGGTATTTCTAATTGCCCGGACCCTGGGGACTTTGGGCTATACATAGGTTCGTTCCACCTTGGACCAAATCTTGCCGGAAGGGGAGCGGGGGGAGGTTCAGACTTTTTTCATCCAAACTATGGAATACCCATGAATTATGCGTGTACTTTGCGTAATTGAACTTTTCCAATACCCCCATCATTCACATTTGTTTTGGACTTTGGTGTTCTCAATTTCTCACCAGCACGCCTCTATCAATCTATCCGGGTCTCCCTCAACTATCTGTATTATTTCCAATTCTCCATGAGTCTATTTATGCTTCAACTATATTTCAGATAGTGTAGATAGCGTTTGAAGAAATTGTATCAGAGGCTAATATTACGAAGAGTCGGAATCCCATCACGAGAGTCCGGTTGTAAAGAACGAGAAAAGCGAGGAACAAGGAAAGGTACAAAAGTCACCAACAGTCGACCACCCAGACCACTGGCGTGTATCCCGAAGCATATCCTCCAAGCAATCCACCTTCGTTGCCAGATCAATCCAAGTCTCATCCGCAGCTCAAGCACGCTCTCTTTTCGAGCAACTCCTCTCCTCCACCCCGTCCCTGCTCTCTGCAACGCACCACATGACGGCGTGGCGCATAAGCTCGCCCTCTTCTCCCTCTGGCATCATTGAGTCTTCAAACGATGACGGCGAGTCCGGCGGCGGCTCACATGCCCTCAACATTCTCAAGCAACACAACCTCACCAACGTCATGGTGGTATGTTCCAGATGGTATGGCGGAGTGATGCTGGGAACAGACAGATGGCGAATCATGAAAGAGGTGATCGAGGATGCTTTGGCGCAGAGGTTAAGAGTTGTAGGTACGGTAGGGAGAGAGGCGTTGTGGGGCTTAGATCTGGAGAGCATGAGAGCCAATGCGTCTTCATCGAAAGCCGCTGATGCTATGCCGATATTTCGGCCGGAGGGTGCCAGAGCATATATTTTGAAGGCATTTGCGTCGAAGCCGGAGGAAGGTGGTGTTGAAGATGCGAAGGGGAGTGCCAAATCGAAGAAGAAGAGCGGAAAGGAGCTGGAGAGAGAGAAGGAAAGGAATTTGGGAATGTTGTTGAAGGCGCTGGATATGTTGTACGCTTCTTGGGCTGGACATGTGAGTAAAGAGGAGCTCGATCGCAGGGCTTGGGGCTGGTATGTGAATGTGAGGCCGGAAGTGCAAGAAGGGACAGCGGGATGGGGCGGAAAGAATGAGGTCCGGTTGGAGAAGATACTCGACTTACGAAGAAAAGGGTGAGAGGCGAGGGATCTGGGAGGGACTGGCAGAGAGCTAGGAGGCACATATTCCTTCACCGAAACCAAGTATTCTGACAACCCCCCTGGCGCGTTTGCCTAACGCGAGCCAGACTGAATTCGAATTGTCGTCGATTTTCTTTCTAGTTCTGCTCGGGCGAAAGTCAAGGGCCATGGTGAGGAGAACATTACCCTCATATCCGAGAAAACAGATAAGGCTTTGACTCCGACTCCGAGCAACTTCCAATTTGCCAATGCTTATATGACTAGGTAATATGCGATGGCCAAAGTACATGTAAAGATAAGTGGTTTAGGGGTGCTAAATCCCGACTGGAGTTTTGAAATTCAGGAGTCAGGACAGGCTAAGCCCAGACAGGCTACTGCCTCAAGTAAGGGGCAATTGGTCTTGCAGGCACATTTCTCTCAAAATTGCTGTTTCTGTTTTTTATTTGTGGGGTGATGGTGTTTAGAATAATAATCCCCGTTATTTTAAATTGTACGTGACGCCGACTCAGCCATGAGCCGTAGCCGAGGTTTATACCAAAATGTTGAATTGGCGGGTATACTCGAAACCCCATCCCAGTCCGTTGCCAAGCTTGAAGTCTCAGACTTACCTTACGCTGGCGTCGCTCCCTTCCAAAACTTGCTAGGCACAAAGGGCATCTTGGTCACCATCGCTTTCCTTGGCTTTCCCCTGACCAACACCTGCAATTCTGTGCCGCTCTTATGCAGCCCGTCCTTGACGTATCCCATAGCGATGTTCTTTCCCAGCGTCGGGCTTGGACACCCACTAGTGACCACACCCACTTTCTCACCTCCATCAGCAGTCACAATCTCGGCGCCCTCTCTCGCAGGCGCCCCCTCAACAATTAACCCCACGCGTCTCTTCTCCACGCCTCCGCCATCTGCCTTCTTCCTCAGCTGCCTCAAGATGTTCTCCGCCCCATTGAATCCACCTTCTGTGCGACGGTCTTTGCCAATCACCCAAGCAAGCGAACCTTCGACAGGCGTGATAGTATCGTTCAGATCGTGCCCATACAAACACATGCCTGCTTCCAATCTCAAAGAATCTCGGGCACCAAGTCCTGCGAGTCGGCATTTGTCCTCTCCGCCCCTGGCAAGCAGGGCTTCCGTAACCGCAGTGGTTTCTTCGGCCGGGATGCTAATCTCGAATCCATCCTCTCCAGTATAGCCACCCCTTGACACCAGCAACGGCGACGAAAGCTCCGTGCCTTTAAGCAATACTTTCACGTATTTACTCTGCCCGAAGTAGAGTTCATTCAGCTTCACTGCTTCGAGGTCTGCGAGTATTCCCCCCAGCACCTCTTCCGACCGTGGACCTTGCAGTGCAACCTGCCCCTGTCCCTCCATGACCTCCCACTTCACCTCACCACCGCCGTTTTGCTTAAAGTCCTCCAATTGCTCCTCGAAATATTTCAAATCCTTCTGGCGACATCCGGCATTGGTAACGACGTAGAAGGCTTCCGGACCGAGACGGGTAATAATGGTGTCGTCCACGATACCGCCGGTCATAGGCCATAATAATGTAGAAAGACCGTTGTGGTGCACGGGAAGTGAGGAGATGCTCATTGGCGTAATCGTGTTTAGGAAAGCGTTGACGCCGGGGCCGGAGAAAGTATGCTGTACCATGTGAGAGACGTCAAAGAGGGAGGAAGCCGTGCGCGTAAAAGCGTGAGAGGCTGTTATGCTGTATGTGCCGTACTGGACGGGCATGTGGTAGCCCGCAAAGGGCACCATTTTGCCTCCATGGGCCACATGGAGGTCGTAAAGGGCGGTCTTTCGAAGGGTCGTGGACTCGGCGGCAGATGTCGAGGCATGGCGAAGGGAGACTTTCTGGAGCGTTAGGTCGCAGATAGGCGATTGAGCTCTGCGACCATGTTTGAGGAGGGTTGGCGTGAAGGCACCATGCCTCCTAACGGGCTTTGGGACTTCTGCATCTCTCTGGCTGCGAGAGCTTGTACTGAAGCTTTGGTGGCATGGGATGGATACGGACGAGGCAATTGGCAGAGCCCGAGAGCTGTTTCCGGCTGACAAGGCGCCACTGACAACGGAGAGGGTTCTCGAGCACTTCATTTTGGGAAAATTCGGCGGTTTGTGATGTGTTTGTTGGAGAGGGCCTGCAGTGGTTACTCACATGTAGATAAAAGTCGTCCGGCCCTCGGAGGGTGGCACCGATAAGACGATAATGTGGGGAACCCGGGGAAGGTGCTGACTCGGAGCCCAGAAACTCACCCAGGTATGTAGGCACATACTCCGTGCAGTATCGTCACTTCAATTGCGAATCAATTGCAAATAGATTATGCAACACCATCGACGGGTATCTGCAAAGGGTAGGCGAGCTCTCATATCCTGCGTTACGTAGACAGGGCTCTGCCCGGTCATCAACGATTCCAGTCACATCACTGGTCATTGCATTCGTGATCTAAGGTTTCGTAACATCATATATTGCTATAGACTCCATGCTCCCCATTCTCCCCCGTCTCCCGTATGTATATTCTGTTGGCTGGTGTGGCCTAAATTCAGTGTCAGTCAATGGCTCCCCAATCCTGAAGCACTGGAATGTTGAGTGGAACAAAAACGTTCAGTTCTCCAAGGTGAAAATTTTGTTTCCTCAAAGATGGACTAGGAAGTAACAGCAATAGTTGGATTCATCATGCGAAGAACATTGCAGGATGGGAAAGATGTTTCATGTCTTACCTGAGTGAAGGCTGCATACAGAAGAATACTCGAGGGTCCCCTAATACGAGTACACATTGTCAGCGTCCGAATGCCCAAGGGAAATCCGAAGTCGCGCAGCAAGAGCATGTTGACCATATGCAGGTATCAGGCTTCACCATTGTTAGCCTCGAGTCCAAGTGTCGGGAAGTGGTGGAGCATACCTCATTATATCAGAATTTTCAGTGTTGTACGTTCATCACCAAACAAAGTTGGGTTCAAACAGTGTGAATAATTATCATCATTTTATGCAATGGCCCACCGATCATAAACAAGAACGTGAAATGGGTATTTACCTGAACACATGTTAGCAGGACGTTCGAGGCAGTAATGCAACATGAACAGTGTAGAGTGTGCGCATCAGCTGACGAGTTCTCAACAAGTACTTCTCGCCGCTGCTCCCACAAGGTTTGTACGCCTCGCTTTCAAGGAGAGCAGAGGTTTGAGTACGCAGTCTGTCCGCCCGTTCGTTCAAAGTTCATCATATGGAAGTGTGTAGGGATTGCGGAGAGAAGAGATGTACCTGATCGAAGCAGCGTGGTTAGCATGATGAACAACTGAGAGCGACCATGATAAATGCAAGAAGTGAGAAGAGGTCAGACAAGGCTGAAACTTTTTGAAACAGAATCGACATGATATATTCGGAAAGAGGAATTCCTAGATTTGTTGTCGTTTATCATCACACCAGGGTTGGCCAGGGTCGGCGAAGGAAGCAAGAAAAAATGTGCTCACGAACCTTTTGAGAAATGAGTACAGGGCAGACAGGTCAAAACGAAGCTCGCTGACTCCAGACAGCCAAGGTGGTCATCTGCGGTGGCTGTAGTGGAGTCGAAGCGCAGCAGAAGAGTCCATGTCGAGGTAAAGAATCTGTCAATGGAGGTCAGCACTGGCAGCGCAGGCGGTATTCGGTCGAGCGGCCACGTTTGTTGGAGCTCAGAGTAGGGGTTCATATGTCTCGACATGGAAGATTCACGAGTTGGATTGTTCGTGCAAGTATGAAATCATCGTTGCGCCTGCGGAGGATGGGGGAGGAGGCTTACCAGAAAAGTTGTTGCGGGAGAGCTGGTTGTGGGAGATGTTTTGGGGAGAAGGAAGAGATCGCGAGAAAGCGTTTAAGAATTATTTTCGAAGAAGCTGCTGTGGGCCGCTAGCCTAGCGCGACATGACCTGCTCGCGCTAAGCGGTAACCTCCGCTGCATGTGATCAGCGGTGTGGCCGGATGGGGCACGGTGTCTGTGTATCAAATCTCAGAGACCCCTACTTTACTACGTAAACACTTCGCCACCCTCCACTCTACCCATCTTCAAGACACAACAGCAACCGCTGAATAGCTCCAATATCTCTCATCATGCCGCCGTCCAGCGGAGTCTGGGCGCCGTTGGCCATGAGAATGCTGAGGTTACTATTTTCTTCCACCACCTGTCAAGGCTCAACATGCTAACCTCTCTCACAGGCACGCAGTCAAGAAGACCTCGTCCTTGGTTAAAGCCCGTCTTGAAAAAGTATCACAACTTCAGGGAAAACTAGAGCCTATTCCCGTTCCGATTCGCAATCCTGCTCGACACCCTATAAACCGAGCTGCTGCTATCCGACAAAGTAAGGGAAGATGGTATACTACCCACAGCAGTATCAACGCTTCTGTCCGCCGCTACTTCAGCACGTCAAGATCGAATGGAGGCAAGTTCGATCGCTCGACACTCCCTGCTTCTGCCACTAGGACTGCAATTACACAGTCAGTTGGACGAGCCCCTTTTGCCTCCTCACTTCGACCAAACTTGACCGGTGGTGCCCTTCCCCGCACAGCTGGCGGATACGGACTCGGTGGCGGTGGTGCACGAGGAGCCCGATACTTTTCGCACACGCCCGCAGCACCTGCTCAGGTAGTCAACAATGTATCTGCCGCAGTCCGAGCCTTCTGGCTTTCTGGTCAGAAAGCTCAGTTTGACGGCATGACCCCTATGGGCGAGAAGAGATATCGAGCTGTTTCCACTGCCCAGGAAGAGACCAGCCGTAAGATGCAATCCATCTCCAAGACGGCACCCGGATCGTTCATCGACTTTCATGTCAACCCAACAGTCACAGCCTTGAGCCCTCTCGGTGCTACGGTCCCGTATGGCGCTGCGAAGGCTGTTGAGACCCCAACCTTGAACACCGAGGGGTTCCTCGACGTTCTTTCCATCGACTTCGCCCGCGCCTTGAAGGAGCTTGCCGTCGTCATGAATGACCTCAAGCGTCTTTCCTCGTTAGGAGACCTACCAATCAGCCTTGAAGGAACTAGCACCTTACGAGTCCGCTTCCCCGGCTGCGATGCCCGAACCGTTGAAAGCCTCTGCGACGAAGTCGGGATCCAACGTGGCATAGTCCACCAAGACGCTGACTTCGACGATAGTTTCGGTGGACGCATGGCCTTACTTTTCCCATTCGCATCCACGTCCGAACACACACTGTCGTCTCCTGGTGGCTCATTGCGCTCGCAAACGGGCCATGACGAGGAGGAATGCGACCATTTGGCTGATTTTGAAGAGTACGAGAATCCCTGGCTCTCATCTCCTGAGGGATATGAGACTATGGAAGAGCTTAGCGATTCCGAATCCCTCTATTTCTCTCGCACTAAGCCTAGCGATCAACAGGTTGCTTCGGACAGCTTCGAGGGGCTAGAAGGTATTCACCGATTCATTGAGCAATGTGACAAGGCTCGAAGAGTATCAGCATGATGGCACGCCATTTCTTTTTCTACACTTTAACGGTTAGGCATGGGATTAACACGGTTGCGAGCGATGGGTCTGATATTTATTGTTGATGATTTGCGCATGTCATAGACATAGTCCTCGGGATGATAAGTCCGCGAGTTCTACTTGACAAATGACCGATAGCTGCGTCTCATAGCAGCATTTCTTCTATCACTCTAGATACCACTGAAATTAGTTATTTGCTCGTACATTCCAGCTGGTGTGAAATGCAAAATGCTATTGTAAAGCAATCATGGTCATCATTTTATTAACGGGAACAAAGCGGGTTAGGAAGTACATAACTTTAAGTCTTTTGGCTTGAGAAGTTGAGATGGTCATCTGCCGTACAGTCGACATTGATCAGATCATCAAGAACCCCGCGTTCGGTCAGAAACTACTGCAAGGGACCGAGAGCAGAAGGTCGGAACGTCAAGGTGGGGCAGCCGACCACCACATAAGACAAGCACACCCATTGCAAAGCTTGAACGCACAAGCAAGATCCCAACACTGGACCTACACACTTCGATTGGCCTTGCACTCTTCCAACATGAACGCCCAGGAGCTTGAGAATTTCTATGCCGACTCCCCGCCCACCACTGTGAGGCTGGAGATCGCAAAGCACTTCGACGCCTTGGATGACCAGCAGAAACGATATGCTCACTATATCAGCAAGTAAGTTGCATTTTAAGGCTAGCTCCAGTGGCTCTCCAAGCTTATTGCTGTCTGAACAGCGTCTACACGAATTGGTCACCCTGCCTAACAGATTAAACACAGCTAACATTCGTCTCCAACAGAGCGGCCTTCACGGGCTCGAGGATAACCATGCGCCAGATCTCCCCCGAGTCTGAGCCCATCTTCGACTTCATCATCGCCTGCTACCACAGCTGCAAAGGCGACTGGGCATCTCTACAGAAAAAAACTGCTATCAACAATGAGGGTCTCAAATCCTTCCTGGAATACTCCGCTCAATTCCTTGGCAATTCCGGAAACTACAAAGGCTTTGGGGATGTCAAGTTCATTCCTCGGACATCCGAGGATGTCTTTGCAGCAATTGCGGCAGCAGCAGGTCCAGAAGCCGAGAAATACTACAAAGCTACCAATGGGGCTATTTTCTCAAACAACTCAACGGGCTTGATGCTTCTTGGATTTCCCGAAGACGGACACATCTCGAACTATTATCCGGACTCGCCCACTGTTACAAAGGCAGAGATCGCGGCGATCAGTGAGTGGCTCGAAGAGAAAAAGCTCTTGGTGGAGAACACGAGGCTTCGCAAGACCCCCGAAGGCGATTTTGAGATCTTGATTGCGTCTGCTGTGACTCAAGTGCCATCGGAGGGAGGAGATATCGGCACCACCACTACTTTCAAGTCCGACATTGGCTCCCTGAAAGGTCATGAAGTCCGACTAGTATATGGCGACCATTCCAGCGTGATGGCCAAAGTCGCTGAATTCCAGGCCAAAGCGGCCGAAAACGCTTGCAATGAAAACCAAAAGGCTATGCAAGACGCTTATGTCAAGTCTTTCTACACCGGGTCTCTGGAAGCCTTCAAGGACTCCCAGAGGCACTGGATCAAGGACAAAGGCCCCATGGTCGAGTCCAACATTGGCTTCGTAGAGACCTATCGCGACCCCCACGGCGTGCGTGGTGAATGGGAAGGATTCGCCGCCATCGTGAACCTTGAACGCACGGCAGCCTTTGGAAAACTCGTCGACTCGGCCCCAGCAATGATTCCCAAACTACCCTGGTCCTCTGCCTTTGAAAAAGACAAATTCAACACCCCCGATTTCACGTCCCTCGAAGTCCTCTCTTTCGCTGGCTCCGGTATTCCTGCCGGAATCAACATCCCCAACTACGATGACATTCGACAAACCGAAGGCTTCAAGAATGTCTCTCTGGGCAACGTTCTCGCCGCTGTGGCACCTTCTCAGAAATTCCCCTTCATCAGAGATCAAGATCTGGAGACTTACAAGAAGTACCACGGTGGAGCCTTCGAGATTCAAGTAGGCATCCACGAGCTTCTCGGCCATGGCACCGGCAAGCTGCTCCAAGAGACTTCTCCTGGTGTCTACAACTTTGACCACCAAAACCCACCCATATCACCTATCACAAACAGACCCATCACCAGCTGGTACAAGCCTGGACAGACCTGGGGTTCGGTATTCAGCAGTACGGCGAGCTCGTACGAAGAATGCCGCGCTGAATGCGTTGCTATGGCGCTCTGCTGCGATTTTGAAATCCTCAAGATCTTTGGCTTTGGCGATGGGAAGGTCGACATGGACGGAGAGGCGGGCGACGTGCTGTATACTTGCTATCTCAGCATGGCCCGCGCCGGCGTTGCGAGTGTCGAGATGTGGGATCCGAAATCGCGCAAATGGGGCCAAATACACTCGCAAGCGCGGTTTGCCATCCTACAATGCTTTCTCGAAGCCGGCGAGGATTTCTGCAAGCTGGAGTACGAAGTTGACGCCGAGAATGATGGTGCCCTCAAGAACTTGCACGTGAGAGTGGATAGGGGTAGCATCTTAACGAAGGGACGAAAGGCGGTGAAGGGTTTGTTGCAAAAGTTGCACGTTTATAAGGCAACGGCGGATTATGATAACGGAAAAGGCTTGTATGATAAGATGACGGAGGTGGATCCGCAATGGTGGGGTGGGAAGGTCAGGGAGGAGGTCGTACGGAACAGGCAGCCGCGGAAAGTGTATGTGCAGGCGAACACGTTCGTGGATGCGGAGGGTAAGGTGACTCTGACGGAGTACGAGCCGAGCGTGGAGGGTGTCATCCAGAGTTTTGCAGAAAGGGGTATTTGAAGATAGGGCTTAGAGGCGGTTTGCCTACCGTGGGGCCGACGGCAATGTCTTTCAGGCCTAAGAGAAGGTTGAGGGGAGTTCGGAAAGGCGGAGAATAGGCAGCAACGAAAGCTGGGGAAGAAGGGAGAAGTTAGATTCAAGAACCTAAACACCATGCATACGGCAGAATGGAGAACAACCCCATTTGATGGCCAATGTTTTGACGTCCATCATCTGGCCTCGCTCTTGGTGACCACAGACAATTTCTTGCCTGGCTAATAGTCAAGGAATTGTAGCCTACGTTTAATGGCTAAGATATGTTTGATAGTTTCGATGGAACTTTCAACTAATTATTCAGATTTCTCCTAAGCAGTGAATTTCAATTTCCCCCCAGGATACATGTATCACTGGATCCGGCCTCAGGGTGTCAATCTTTGCGTTCGGGCAAGAATTGAGAGTATTCTAAAATACTAGAAATCTTGTTGATAATCACGAAATTTTCGAATTACCAGAAATATTCCTGGTCAGTGGAAATATCCTCAATTAGCAGGAATATTTCTAGTCCTCCAAAGGGTCAGGCTGACTGGAGTCGAACTGGGAGCAGTCTGAATCGGTCTAAAAGCGTCGCCGCTTGAGCTTGGGCCTTTTGGTGCGGCCGCGTCACCTGATCAGGGCTGCCTGCGAAGCGATCACCCACATTTACTTTCGTAAATTTCCACTCCCCCAAGACGCCAGCGACATCTCCAACCCGACCACGACAACCCCGCGACTCAAGATGAAGTACATTCATTCCAGCGAGTCGCTGACCGTGCCTGAGGGCGGTACGTTTCCCCTCCTGTTGTTCCACGCAATTTGCGCCGAGAGGACCGACGAGACTGCGCGACCTGGATGGGCCGATGGGCGAGAATGCATTGCGCTCTGCGACTGCGCGGGCTGCGCGAGGCACACGAATTGCTGAGGATGCGAAAGAACCACTGTTTTGGCACAATTGCTGATACTTCTGCTCTCACAGTCAAGGTCTCGATCAAGTCCCGCCTTGTGACCGTCGAGGGTCCCCGAGGCAAGCTCACCAAGAACCTCAACCACTTGGCAGTCAACTTCTCCCACCCGAAGAAGAACGTGATCGAGATCGAGCTCCACCACGGTGCACGCAAGAATGTCGCCACTCTCCGAACCGTCCGAACCCTGATCGAGAACTTGATCATTGGTGTGACCAAGGGCTTCAAGTACAAGATGCGATACGTCTACGCCCATTTCCCGATCAACGTCAACATTGACAAGAACGCCGAGACTGGTCTGTACGAGGTTGAGATCCGGTACGTTGCGATTACTCTGGGACAGCGCAGGCGGGCGCAGAGCAAGGATATACAGGAGCTGCGGGACTGACATGGGACTAGAAACTTCATCGGCGAGAAGATCGTCCGAAAGGTCGTCATGCACGAGGGTGTCGATGTCGAGGCATCGAAGAACCAGAAGGATGAGCTGCAACTGACCGGAAACTCCCTCGAGAACGTCTCACAGAGCGCCGCCGACATCCAGCAGATCTGCAGAGTCAGGAACAAGGATATCCGAAAGGTAAATTCCCCCGAGTGTGCAGGTAGTGAGCTATGTACAATGTACTGACATTGGTATAGTTCTTGGACGGTCTGTACGTTTCGGAGAAGGGTCACATCGTTGAGGAATAGAGGGAGTCTGGCTGGGTCTTGCATCGTCTTCGCTGAGAGGGAGCAAGTGGGGATCCTGCATGTCATGTAACGAACATGATAACGAATGAAACTACTTGCGAACTCAAGAAACTGTTGTCTGGTGAAATAGTACCTTGGGAGTTTGGATTTGCAGCATTTTCGAGCCCTCGACATCCCCACACCCATTCTGAGACCATCAGTGACAGGAGCCCTGCCGCGATATATGGGGAAGCAATGAGCCTACCAGCGATCCAGAGATACCCGATTCTCACATCTTTCGGCATTACGTCTATCCACACTCTCCTAAACAACGGCGGGGTTCACTTCCGGGAGCCCTTCAATTCCTTTCACGACACCCAGCTTTCCTGCGAGGATACAGACACTGAGAACATCACATTCCGGAGCGCATGGAGGGTAGTGCGTATGAGGGAGTCTTCCGAATAGCCCAAAGTCCTTTGGAGAGCGCCCTTGGTGACCTGTTTTGCTCAGATATGTCGAAATATCTCCGTTCCCTTGCAACTCGGAAGTCTAGAAGCGAATGATTCTGTTTAATGCCGCCGTTCTTCCCGAAGGCATTTTACCATTAGCTGACGGCCACCCGAAGGCTCTGGTGCCTTCCGTTGCTAAAGTAGACAGGCGTGTGTATAGGATGCCCATAAGCCTAGTAATGAAGTTTGATCGAGGTCGTTGAATTCAAATCATGTCATCAGTCACAGCGCAACTACCTTCTAAGTAGCAAAACAAAACACCCCGGAGCTCCGGGCCCTGAGCACTGCTCGACTCTCCGCTGCCCTGCATTTTCTCTCGTTTCTACTGCCGCTGCCGCGCGAGTGCTGCTACCTGCGGATGCAAAGATATAGGTACATGTAGCGTTCTCTTCGGAATCCCTCTCGCGGTTGTACAACTTGTTGTTAAGATCAGAGAGCCCCCGGGTCCCGCTCTTTTTCTCCTGGGATTCTAAGGGTGACCAGCTGCTTTTAATAGTTCCAAAGTTGTTGTCAAAACCTGCTATCTGCTGGGGTGCCAAAAGAAATGTGTAGCCGTGGTCCATCCAACATCTTTGCCCAGTTTGCGTCTGTCAAAGACAAAGACACTTGGAGTTGCTTTTCTAAAAATTCCAAAAAAGAAATTCCAAAAAAAATTATATGAGCCTGACGAGGAACTACAATCAGAAGGCCAGTCGATATCCCAAAAATGCAAAAAGTTAATTGTTTTGGGCTCCACGGGGAGAACCCCGAACCTCCTGCATTCGGTAGTAAACCCAAAGCAGCAGCGTCTATTTTCTATCGAATCAAATTACAGTAATTTGAGAAATAATTGGCCTGATGGTCTGTCTAGTCGTATGATTCCTTCCTTGGGTTTAACAACTAATATACAGAAGGTCCGTGGTTCGGTGTTGGGCCTTCTGTTTGCGAGGTTAGGAATCCGAATCTGGGGGAGCCCGGAGAGTGGACAACATAGATATATCATACATATTATGTGCCTTTTTGCTAGCACACCAATGGTTGTTGACCGAGCTCCCGTAACTCGCCAGCAGACGTTTCATTTCCTCCCGCTCGGGTGGAAATTTCTCTACAAAACAAAAACTATGTATGGGGTCAAAACATGCAAAAATTACGGGCCTGACGGGGAATTGAACCCCGGACCTCCTGCAGATCAGCTGTTAAACCCAAAGCAGGAATCATACGACTAGACCATCAGGCCGATTAACCATCCCTCGTTTCCGAGATTTGATTCGATGGGAGATCATTACGGAATGCAGTATGAATATGATGACTAGGCCACCAGGCCATATCACTTCACCTATGTGACATGATTTGATTAGAGATGACTTGCGGTGCATAGATATTTTTACGGACAACCATAGGTTTTTGTGAGAACTATGAAGGATTTTCCAATACAGGACACAATAACTTCCAGGTTGATAAGTGTACCGCACCTGGGTATGATTAGAGACAAATTACATATTGAGTCCGTCATTTCGCGTTTTTTAGGTTCTTGCTACATCGCCTCTCGAGTTCCCAAAATCACCCCCACTTTATCTCAACAACGAGTATCTCAACAACGAGTATCTCAATTCGAGACTCTGATATCAGAATAGAATCAAGCCCCAGGAAATTTGGAAAATGGAGATACTCTAAGTAACCTCGAATATTCCAAGTAATTGGGACGACTCCGAGGAATTGGACATCTTCCAAGTAATTATGTACTGTAAGAATACTGCAAGTGAGTGCGAGTATTCCAAGTGCTCGGCTGTTCCAGTATATTTTTGCTAGCTCTTTTATGGGGCATAATAGTTCCTAGCATAAGGGCAATACCTTATCTAATTGGGTTAGGCTGGGGTCGGGGGCGATTGTGATTTGTGGAAACTCGAGAGGCGATTCAGCACAGCCCTTTTTTCATACACTCATGTTTGCATGCAATTGGGGGCGCCGCGAATATCCGAATTAACAATCACATTCGAAACCGATCCAAACTCACACGGTGACACGGTGCATCCCCCTTGTCCCACAAGGGCCGTCAGCAGTCAGCAGGATACATTTGTTTTGTAGCTAGTGGATACCAGGTCATTTTCTGACGGGTAAAGCTAACTATGTGCCATGAATGAAAGGGGTAATATTGAGACAGCAAGAAGTCATCGATTACAGGAAGTAGCATACAGCCGAGTAAGAAGGATAAGCCATGGATGGCGAACAGTCAGGGAATCTGTTCCAGCCAACAATAACGCATCCCGCAACTTGCAAATGCCTCGAGAAACAAATAAGCCCACCAGAAGATAAAAGCCGTAACGAAGTCGCCTCATGAAACCTTCCACCCCAGCACGAAAGAAGAACACTGTCGGGAGAAAAGGCAAAGCCCCAAGAATACTCCACAGAATGACAAGAACGCTTGCCCATATAAACATACCGTCATAAAACGCATGTATGTACCGCAATCCAAATACGCATCAGCGCCTTCCAAAAACCCATCGCACAGTATCACCCCATGCCCACTCACACATTACTTAAAGTTCCCGCTACTCGCTCTCTCCTTCAGTGTCCTCGGGCGCTCACTTCCACCTCCTTGAGCCTTCGTGGTGACCTTCACCCAATCCTCCCACTCCTTGCTAATCTCCATCAACACACCTCCCATGACGCCTGCACTCGCCATCAGCCCGTGTCCTTCGCCCTCCAAGATCCTCACTTCGCACCGCTTCATCGTCTGCCCCAGCCACTTCACGTTCTCTACCGGTACCCGCGTATCCCGCGTTCCGTGGTGGATGACAACCGGTCTTGTGATGTCTACGTAGCGGAAACCAATGGTATGGCGACGCTCCAGACATACGAGCAGGTCGACGGCGGGGTTGGCGCCAGAGGTGGCAAGATCCCAGATGGCGTGCGTAAGGCGCGTATCGTAGGTCATTTGGCGCTCTTTGTCCGCTAGTGTGTTAGCTGCTGCAGCAAGGATCTTAGCCTCTAGGTCTTCCTCAGCGGTAGGTTGGTCGCCACTCTCAGCATCACCAGTGCCGCTTTGGAAAGGTTCATCGAGAGCTGGGGTCGTAGAAGTGCGGCCTGCACCAGCGGGTGTGTCCCGACCTGATGCTATCTTGCGCTTTGGTCGACGAGGTGACTTGGGTACACTCCTAGTGATGCTACTGCTAGTGGCATTCATGAATCTGGAGTTGGCAACTCTGAGGATCGGTGTTGGAAGGGCCCGGAGGAGTCGTTGCGAGGCAGGGAGACTGGTCGAGGGTGGATGGACTTGCTGAGTGCCGACAACATTCATCTGGGACGGAGGAATCCAGGGGGCTAGGAGATGGATGCGACCACGAATATGCTGTGGCATCCGCAGTGCTGTCGCAAGAGCGTATATTGCACCTGCGGAATGAGCTAAAATAGAGAACTTGGTAATTTTCAGCGTCTGACAGATAGCATATACATCGTCTAGTCAAAGTCAGCATCTATTCAGAAGGGCAGGGAGGATTCATTGGTTACCTGGCCAGCTCAGGGGTGTCGATGTCCCATCTGTGTACGGCTCGCTATCACCAACACCAGGCCGATCGGGTGTGATGAGTCGCAGCTTCAATGTCAAGGCCAGCTCGTCATAGAAGGCTGTGATATATCTGGTTAGACCCATGCCAACACAACAAAATACAGCGTGACCATCAGAGTCACCAACTTCGGAGAACGAGATTTTGCGGCCAGTCTGTGGATGTCGAATAGTTTGGGAAAGTCGCGGTGAAGTGAGGTAGGATTCGACAGATTCATCTATTGAATCTATGCTCTCTTTGTCATCTATCACCACTTGTGGCAGGCGTGCGGGTTCTGGTGATGTAGCATTTTCTCTCTCCAGACCAGGGAGTGATAGTTTTCGCTGATGCCGTCCGGTGTCATTGCTTGTCGGACTCGAGGGACTCATCGGGGCAGAAAGACGCTTTAATCGAGAACCCGAACGCTTTGGCGATGTTGCGAGAACCGACAAGTCTAGATCATGTTTACCGCCTTTCTTGCTTTTGCCCGTTGATCGATTGAAGAGATCGTTGGGAGATCTTGATCTTGATCTCCGTTGGGCAACTGCCGGATAGGGCGCTGCTTCCTCCAACAGGGTCTCTTCTACTTTTGCACTGTCTGCAACTTGCTTGCTTGCAAGCGTGCTGATATTCTCGGGCTCCGTCAACTGTCGACGAAAGTTTTTCGTCATATCGTCCAGGCGGCTTTTTCGATCATCGTTAGGACTATCGACCGAAGAAGTTGATATGATCCCGGAGGTACCCTCTTCTCTTATCGTACCGGCTATCTCTCCATTCTCTTCGCGTCTCATACTGGATCTTTTGGAAGAGCGTTTCGTTCGAGAAGAGTTTCGCAATGATGAATCGCGAGTAGGTATATCTCTGGGAGATGGTGGGCCTGCAAACCCTCCACTGCTTAACCTGGAACTTCCATCTGGGCTGTTGGTAGAAGGCGAGGCCTTGCTAGAATACGTAAAATAAGAGGGAACCGAGGAATCGTCAAATAGTGTCCCGGCCATTAGGTTCTCGCTGCCGTCGGTCTTTGGTACCGACAAGAGATCCCGTGTATTGTAATTTTGGGCACTCGAGCGTTTCCGCGACATGTCACTGTCACTCGCGTCTTCTCCGGAGCTCATACGTGATAGCATCTTTCTACCATTTTTCCTGCCTCGGCCATCTGTTGATGACTGTCGAAGCCTTTCTTTCTTGGGCAGAGCTCGACCTGACTCGATCGTTACCTCTCCAATGGCAGTAGGTATATCACGATCTCCGAGATTTTCTGGAGATGACGGCCGGGAACTACTCTTTAGAAAGCGAGTCAATGGGCTGGGAGATCTCTTGCGCGCAGTCAACGGCGAATAGCCGGATGGGGGTTTTGATGTTCGAACGACCGGTGGGCTGGCTGCTAAATCATCAAGGGATTGCTCCTCCTGCAAGCCTTCCAATGCAGGATTCTTGAACGCTCCATAGTCAATTCCAAAGCTGCCTTTTCGCCCACCAGAATGAGTATCGGCATGATTAAAGCCGGATTTAAGAGACGGCGAAGCCGGTGATGAATAGGAGCCATTTGGACTCTCAAAAAGTTGTTGCGCCGGCCCAGATATGATGGAGAGAGATGATATCAGAGAAGATATCACCTCGGGCGAGGCAGGTCGTACATGCACCTTATTCGGAACAGCTGGTTGAGCAAGGGGAGGCGGTGCTCCAGGTAACGACTTCCGACGCATATGCTTCGATCGGTTGGAAATATATGGAGAGGGGCCCCCTGAATCCATCGTGGGTGCTTCACGCAATTGGAGCTTCCGGGTTGACGAAGCTGACTATGCCGCGAGACCAGACGTATTTTAGAGGTAGGTTTGCATTGGGAGCTTTGTCACGAGTCGAGAGTGGGAGATAAGATATGGTCCGCGATTATGAATTGGTCGGCGGCAATTATGTATGGCGGTGGTTCTTGAGATGGTGTATGCGCGAGAGAGCAGCAGGAAGAATATTGAATATATAGCAGAAAACACAATAGAAGAGGTTGTTTCTGTCGGCAGTAAGATTAGCATGTCTCTGTGTCTGGTCGGCACCAGTACTCACCGACAGGAGGCGGGGCCGGAGGGTACGACAAGAGCTAAGAAGAAATGAGAATTGACGAGAGTTGAGAAGAATCGCGGCAGACTGGTGGTGCCAAAATTTGGGGCGAAAAGTGGCAGAGGTGGCAGTTTGGGTGCTCAGCGGTGGGTACGAGATCTGGGTGGTCGATGAGGGGGGGTACGATGGTCTTCTAGCTCGGCCGACAGCCTTTCTCGATAAGGAAAAGGAGGCCGCTCGCTCTCCCAGCTTTGCGCGTGCGCGACAGACAGGCCCGCCCGAGATCAAATAGCGAACTCGACGGCGCGGTGGGAAAGGAGTAGAGGAGGGCTTCCTGTGAATCTTCGCAGTGGCCCGCGGAAGGCAGCAGAGCCGACGTCTCTCAGGCCTCTTTCAGGAAGCGCAGGATCCAGACAGCGCAGTGTGCACAGAGGATGCGCTTGAAGGGCAGTACGTCTCAATGGCGCACAAACCACCATGCGCTCATCGAGCCTTCCCGCTGCGCTGCTGCAAGAACATACATATGCAAAACACCGGCCGCTCAGACTTCCCGCGCCCGTCGAGCAAGAAGGCCGTCTGGATGATGCAGAAGCCGCCACGCCGTTCTCATTCGCCAGGCCAAGCTTTCAACTCCAGGAGCCCACGCTTTTTACCCTCCGCCAAACCTTGCGCCGGCCATGCTTCCTGGGCGAGCCAGCAGCCCGGATCCGTCTCGGAGTCAAACTCTAAAGCCTGAAAGAGCCTCATTCCGAAGCCCAGCTCTCTCAGCAACCTTCACGCCTCTTACCACCACTCTCAAACCTCGCCCTACGCCTTCGTGACCAGCTACAACCATCCTCTCCCGTACCTCCTTTGGCGCTTCCTCCCCGTCTATCTCCCCGCCCTCCTCTTCCGCATACACATACTCACCTATTTACTCCTACTCTCCCTCGTCTCCCTCGAAGAAACACTCTCCTACTCCGGTTATACGATAATTCCCGGCATCATACTCGGCGGCATCACGCGCCGTCAAGATCGGTGACGTTATCGAGGATGTGAGAGATGAGGCGCAGATTCATGATGTTAAGGGGCGGAGCAGGCGCGCTGCGAAAAGTACCAAAGATGCGGGAAAGGAGGCTCGCAGGGCGTGGTACGGGAGGCGGAAAACAGCCAAGAAAGACCGATTTCGAGAGTGTTGGTTATAAGGTGGGGAATCTTCTAAAAGTCTGGCATTCAGAGTTCGAGGCGGCTTTCGTCGTTTGCATCGTAACAGCGGGAGCATGTCTAGGACCAGAGAGCTCAAGGATGCAGCATCGGGGAAAGTATTCGTCCCGGCATTGGGGACTATCTCGGGTGCTAGTGTTTCGATTGATATTTTTTGTTCTAAGGATACCCATTTAGTTCATGGATTTGATGATTTTAGCTGTTGGCAAATTGAAGCGGCGCTATTTGGTTGTGACTTGAACATCTACCCGAGTACTACGGAGTTGAATATTTAACAGATATTTGATGGATATTCAGCGTTCTAGCTAAATTTACTACTTCAAATTGACAAGAGACCCATGAGATCCATCTTTGGACATGTCGGTAAGTAGGTACAATTCGTATAAAGTAATTATGCTGGGTCAGCTAGTGACAGGAGGTACTCGAGCGCCCTCCCTCATCATGCCACTCGTTATTCAGAAAACACAAGACTGATAGTACAATGCGCGAATTCCACACGATACCGCAGCTATCTACTTAGTCTCAAAACTATACCTCAGCCACTCCCCGACAGCTTTCAGACTCTCCCACCGAACAGTTTCGTTCGGCTCGGCCATCAGCTCCATCACCCTAGTCTTCAATCCCAACTTCTCCAACTGATACCGTTTCTCGGGTACCTCCTTGACCAAACATCCAACATCGTTGCATGCAATAGCCAGCACCTGCTTATCATTATCCCATGGCTTACCCATAATCTCCGCCAATTTCTTCGGGATCTCGCCCTTCTCGTAGTCAAGAATCTTACGCGCATTCTCGGCCCAGAAGGTTGCACTGCGGTGAGGGGGCGACCAGCGCAGGTGCCCAGACTGTACTTCGGCAGCGTATTCGTCGAAGGTCGTCTGTGTCTTAGTGTAGTCTTCGAGTTGTGTGGTGAGGTTCTTGAGGTCTTCGAGGAGGTCTTCGTCGCTGAGGTGGCGGCCGTTCAGGTTTTGGAGGAGAGCGGGGAGGCGCGCTAGGACGGCTTGGGGGAAGAGGGTTGTCTGGTTGGCGGCGAGGATGTTGTACAGGGACGATACGAGTAGTCGAGTGGTCTTTTCCTTGGGCGATAATCGTAGAAGTTGAGTGTATAGAGGGATTATATCATACTCCCTGCGAAATATTAGTTTTGGTCTCAGGGGGTTTGAGTTCGTAGGACGCTGCGTACTCTGCCAGGCTTTCTCCAATGTCCGCGCCCTCGAAGCTTAGCTGCCACATAACAAGTAGGACGTGGTAGAGCAGCTGAAGACCGACCCCACCTTGTATTGCGCCCTCGCCGCCACGGATACTACCTGCACCTCCACTCCATAGCGTTGATGAAGAGTCGCCGTTCAAGTTGACTCCAGCTGCGGCTTTGAGTATTTCAATCAAAGGAGCAACAGTGTTTTTCCTCTCCTCCCAGAATAGCATCCTAGATTTCTTGGTTCGCAGTAAGGCCGAGTACTCAAGTACAGCAATATCTTGGAGACCTCCGTCCGAGCTCTTGGCCAGAGTAGACTGGTATGAAAACAGCTGGGGTAATGCAGCCTCGGCTTGTGAAGGACTGGCAGCAATCATGTTCGTGATGACAGTCGATGTCAGCAGCGGTACAGGGTCTTCTGGGTTATTCGTCTGGGCGAGAAGGGGCAGGAAAGACTTGTATGGATCGGGATGTTTTGAGAGAGTTTCTGCGAGCGCCGGTACACCTACAAGCATATTATTAGCTTCAATATCCCAATGATCCGTAAAGGGGTGTCCGAATGGTCCCAACACACCTTCAAGCAGGTCTCCCAGCAATACCAAGACGTACTGCACAACGTCGGCTCGCTTTGCGGCGGACTCGAGAACGCTTGGCTTGCTGTCTCCCCCTACAAAAAGAAGCTTGTATCCATCCAGGTCACCCTCAACCGTCGTCTTTCTCTGCTCCTTCCGCACTTTGTCAACGGCGCGGATCTTGGTCAATTGGTCCTCGGAAATGGTTCCGGCTCGGACAGCTCCGTCCCATGGAATAGGCCTTGCGCGGATGTTGTTTTGTAAGGAAGACAGGTAGGTGGGCGGATCGAGAGACATGGTGACAGCAGCTGCTATAGACAGCTGGTTGCAGAGGCTCGGACAGGTTGAATAGGAGGAGTATATCGCCAAAGCGGGACCTCGCAATACTAGGAGCTCGACTGTATGCACGATCCAGACGCACGGACCGATCAGACGGGACGATGTCACCAAAAGCTATGCAAGGCTTGGCATCGTATAAAGCTGCATAACTTTATGGACAGCACATAAGTACTGGATAGGGATTTAGCCGCGTACTAGAGATTTCCTTACTATTGATGGCTGATGCTAAGAATGTCTTTTGTTATTACGAATATCCTTGGTTTATTTCAAATATTTTATTCATTATTATGCTTAGCAGATGGACAAAAACTCCAGATGATATTTAGCAATTAGCTTCCCTCCTAATCCGCCCCCCAACAGCCTCTTTCTTGCTAGATCTCTATTCAGGGAACCAATCTCGAAGTTGGAGAAGAATCGACAGGCATTGTATTCTCCAAGACCATCACCATCAACAGTGGTAGAATTATCTAAAGCCACAGCTGCCAAACATCTGGACTTGGAAAGGGACATAGAAAGGAGCAAATAAGCCCCGCTCGGCATCTAACGCCAGATATTGTACACCATATGAGAAAATATACAAGCCACAAAGCTGGTAATTGTTTTGCCTAGACGCCAAGCTATCGAGCGCAGAGACCTTACCATTCAAATCCCCAAGCCATGCATTGTTTTCCAGAACGCCTTCGCTACTATCATGGTTAAGAAGCCATAGCCGAGTCCTCGCCCTCTTCGCCCACCATTTCCAGCACTCTCGCATATGGCGTGGTTATTCGCTGTATTTCTCGATATTTGCCTATTCAAAAAGTCAGTGGACCGAGCAACCGTACGAAATTGTGTCTGCGTACCGAGTATTAGCACAACTCCGTTCAATAGCTCCTTCCTGTCCCAGCCGCAAATATCGTCATCTGTACCCATCCAGCCTTTCCCTTGGTCCGAGGCGGTCTTCTCTTCAGCGCTTCTGTCTTTCAAAATACCTCCCATCAGACTCCGCAGAAGTTCTTCTATCTTGCCCTTCAATCCCTCAGCACCTAGGCGCTTCGCGTACATGTAGAGGTAGATCCTAAACTCGTCCTTGGCGCCGAGCGTCATGGCTGCTGCCACGCGGTTTTCGAGATGGGAAATGCTGACACCAGACTCAAAGCCCTCGAAGCCTTCTTTGGACAAGAGGACCTTGACCAGTCGCTGCAGGTTGTATGCGCGACCTTTGAGCAACACCTCGTTTGTGGTGTGTCGCTCAAGATGGGGAATAATACCAGCCGAGACAAGTGCAGCTCCAACATCATCATCGCTCTTTGGACCAGGACCGACCGCGGCTGATTGTAAGCTGCTGACAGAACTGTCGTTGGAGTTCCAGTATTGACTGCCCACTGCCCACCACGCTTCTGACAGTCGTTGCCAAACGTACATGTTGGGGGAGTAGACGTAGCCATCACCATTACTCAGGGTCACAATGATGTTACCGTTGGAGTTCAAGTGTGCAGACGTGACACCGGGTGCGCTAGTAGCGTGTGCCTGTAGCGAGTGGATGGCGATGTCAAGAACAGGTGCAAGTGAGACCGGGGGATGCGGCGACGACAGAGTCTTCAGATTCCAGACATGGCACATCCCCACGGCCGTCACGCAAATAAGCCACCATCCACGGCATTCGATAATTACGGGCTGCGCTTCTAGAACAAGGGCGTTTAATAACCTTCTACCTGCAGGAGTCCAGACATATATGCTGCCATCCTCGCAAGCTGCGGCCCAGAAATTCTTGTTCCCGGTGACCAGAATGACACTTCTCGGTAGAAAATCTTGCCACAATGTCGTACCACGTTTCGTAGCTGTTATCCGTGCTGGATCTCGTAGTTGCGCAGGCGTGGGTCCAGGGTTCTGAGCTTCGAAGATGACATCCTCGGCCATCTTCGCCGACTCTTCCAGAGCCTTAGTTCCATTTGCTTGTTTTCCTTGGGGAAGGACACCGCGTTCTAGAGAGCGCAATATATGTGACCTGATCTTGGGTACTGCTAAGCGGACTTGGCTAACAGCAAGCGTGGGATTGACAATCGCTGGACGAATAAACTCCGGAGTAGGGACGATTCCATTAGAAGGAACTGCAGCAGCGGCGGGCTCAGCACCATCAAGACCGTTAATCATGATTGGGATTGGTCCACCGTTTTCAGCAGCGGCAAGTCTCTTCTGATGGTGCTCCTCCTCCTCTTCTCCAAGAGCTGCTGCTTTGCGTTTGTTACCGAGAAGCATGACTGCTAAGCCGCCCCTTGGAAGACCGTCGTATGGCTTTGAGAGATCTAACACAGACTGAGGGGCATCGTGTTGGGCGTTTTTAGAGCTCGCGGCTACAAGTTGGGATTGCGGGAGTGAGGACTGCCCTGTGCCGGAGGATGAGACCAACAGTGGTGTCACGCGTTTCCTTCCCTCCTTCGTAATGGTGATTCGTTGCTTCATCTGCTGCAACTTTGCTGCGTCAGGATCGACAGGCGGAGCTGGTGGTTCTTGTGGTGCTACGGGTGTGCCATTGCTGGCTGGTTCCTTCGTAGGATTTGTTGCATTCGAGACGGTATTCGATGGCGCGGGCGTATTATCTCCGTTTGTCAGAGCTTTGTGTACCTTGGGTTGCTCAGAGGCAGGGTCTCCCATAAGGGCACCCATCCTCCCTTCGGCTCCTCGAAGCTCGCCTGCCTTGCTTCTTTCTTCAAGCCTCAAGCCAGAAACATCCTCAATAACCCCAACCCCTTTCCTTCCAACACCGAACTTTTGCAGTGACTTGTCATTCTCCTCTATTTTAGCAACCCATCCAAGATCGCCTGCTTCGAACTTAATGGCAATGATACCGCCATCTAGACATGTTGCGAATAATGTCTCTCCATCTGGGCCCCACGACAAGTCTGAGATTGCCTTTGCTCCTAATTCTTGAAGGACAAGAAGAGGCCTAGATGTGTTGGTGTTCCAGATGCTGAGAGCTTTGTCCTGTCCGGCACAAGCAACCACTGTCACCAGAGTCTGTGTGGTATATCCACTGCCATCCATGTCCCCCGGTGTCAAGGGCTGCCCGGCAAACAACCTAGGCGAAAAGGCGCATACTTCCACAGGTCCCTCGTGCCCAATCAAATGGATGTCACTGTCCCAGGCGCCTCTGGTGACAACGGCAACAGAACTGACTGGTCCATTTACTGCGTTCGCTGCAGCAATGTGATGGCCATCGGGAGACCAAGAACATCGCCGAAAATAAGTTGTCAGCGGCGATGACCCGAAAGGCTTGGAGATAGACTGCTCGAGGACGAAATTATTGATCATGTCATGAGCTGTCGCATTCGGTGGGGGCGAGGTGAAGCGGTATATCTTGATGGTGCGGTCGTCGCTGGAAGTCGCAAAGTATTTGTTGGCCGGGTCGAAGGTGATGCCCTTGACGTGGCTCTGGTGGTTTGAGAGGATCTTCAGTTTCTCAAACGTGTGTCCCGACCATACCACCACTTTGGAGTCCAAGCCCACGGAAACAAGGATTGACGAGTCGTAGGACCAGCCAAGATCCTGTACATCATTATCATGGCCCGTCAGGCGGCGCAAGGTCTTCCAGTTCTCGACAGGAGGAGGTTCGTTGGTGCCGAAGGCGACTGAATGCGCCGGTGGGTTGGTATCCAGGTGGTAGATGCAGATATTCTTGTCGTCGGCGCCAGACGCTAGCCAGCGGCCATCGGGGGAGAATCGCACAGTGTGTATGGTGCCGGAGTGATTGCTCATATGGCATAGCTGCTTCGGTTTCGAGTAGGTTGGGTCCGGAGCGTTCATGATGGCCTCGGTGGACCAAATGCGTACGAAGCCATCTACCCAGCATTAGCAAAGAGGGCGCTGGTCGCAGATGACAGCAATACACATGCCTCCAGCGGCCGTGGCCAACCTCTTTCCGTCCGGCGACACATCGCAACTGTAGACCTCGAAATCTTTTTGTTCACCTATGGCGACGAGTTAGCAAGGCTTGGAGAGACGCGCCGAAACGCGCAGCAGACAGCTGGCGGACCACGGATGCTTAAGGAGATAACATACCACTGTGAACAAGCCAAGCGGGCTTGATGATATGCATGTTGTCTCGCGGGGCGACGGCTATTTCTCATGATCATCAGGAAAGGGTACGGACAAGGATTGTGGAAGAGTGCTGCGCGTGTTTCTCGAGAGTTCAAGTTTCAATTTAGCTTCGCTGCGAGGCTGCGACGGCCAAGCTTTTGGAGCTTCAACCTCGCTACCGGCGACATGTGCCCCCTGGTAATGCTGACAGAAATACCAATAAGCAGCACACAAGAATCGTGAACAACATAGTTGCCTAGCGGATCGAATTTTCATAACTATTTTTCCCACAGGCAATAGGCAGTGATATTCAGTCACACTCACTGGGCGATTCATGATAATTGAGAATGTTCCTGATGATTGAGATTATCTCGTATGATTGAGACTATTCTGGATCATTGTGAATCTTTGAGCACACAAGAATTGTCACCACGAGCTTGTCAAGCATCGCTTCTGTTCTCCATGGCTCACGTCACATCTACTACCATACCTTCAGCACCTGCCAACTTCCATAGCTTCTGTCACTGGTTGAAAAGGCTCATTTGGTGTCTGCAATGTGAAAGATGTACCTGACTTCCAGTCAATATCACGTCGCAAACACCAGCGTGGAAGGGAAACTTACTTGACAGCCGAGGCTTTGCCCGCCTTCAAGTTTGCCAGACCAGTCTCAACGCCCTTGAGACCTCCGGGGACGACCTCATAGGGATGACCAGTGAACCAGCCCTGCTCTAAACCCCTCGTGAACAAACGGGTGAACACGTATCCAAACTGTCTCTGGCCCCAGTCTGCCAAGGAACCAGGCTCAATCCTCATTCCGTGTACTGCTCCCACCATTGTAATCTACTCAAGAAGTCAGCAGCCATTTTCAACGATTCCTTAGGCTCTTGGTGTCAGAAGTTGTAGACTCACGCTCTGGTTAACATGTCCCCCGATACCCGTATAATCCTTGCCGGGGAGAACGAGAGTGATTTTTCCCCCTTTGGCAAGGACCTTGGAAATGTTTTGGTAGCTGTTATGCTCGCTAACAGCGTCAAAGGCATAGTGGACTTCACTGTGGCCAGCCTTCTTCAAAGCCTCCTTTATTCCAGCTACCGTAGCTTCGTCACCATCGCGGTAGTTGACAATTGCATCCCCCTTCTCCGGGCTGATCAATTTCTCAATGAAGCTCTTGTTCGAACCCACAGCGATGATGGGATGGATGTTGGAGGCTTGAGCATACTTGATTGCGAAGGCGCCCACGGCTCCTGTAGCGAATGGCATAAGTCTCATCCCACACAAAACAAAGAGACTGGAAAAAACTCACCGGCCGCGCCATACACGATCAAAGGCGTCGGCTTTTTGGCTGTTAATTCGGCCTTCCAAGGTTCTGGGAGTCCTAAACGGGTCTGTTCAAACATCCCGACAGCAGCTGTAAGGCCTGCAAGAGGAATGGTGGCAGCCTACTATCAATAAGTATTTTGCACAAATTTGGCTTGTAAAGCGTCTGGTAGCCACCCTCCTGTGGACCTCGCACAATCTGTAGCTTAATTTGGGCTGCTCTTTGGCGAAACGACCAGGTATACTCTCATTGACGATATCCGCAGAAGAATGACCACCGCAGCAAGGGAGTCTCACCTCTTCGAAAGACGTCTTCTCCGGCAAATGGAAAGTAGTATACTCCCAAGCAATAGCATATTCCGCAAAACTGCCATTGGGTGTCTTTGCACAAATTAGTATCGGCCAATATGCCCCGGAATTTCGTATGACAAACCATCATCCTATTCTCATCATCAGCATTGACCCTCAGACTCATGAAAAACGACAAGATAGAGCACATACTCATGAAAAGCTGCAACACGATCTCCTTTCTTGAACTCAATGACGCCCTCTCCAAGCTCTTCAATGTAGCCGGCAATGTCATCACCAGAGTTCAACTCGTCACCCATTTCAGGATATTTCCAATCCTTGGGATTGCTTCCTGAGAAGACAACCTTGATGAGTACCTGCCCCGCCTTAGGCTTAGGGATTGGCGAGTCCACGATTTTGACCTTAGGTCCTGCTGAGACAATTGCTTCCTTCATGATGCCTGGGTTGCGATTTGAAGTGATGGGTATCCGAAAAAGAACTTGACGAGATTGGGAGACTTGAGAATGAGATGTATTTAGCAGCAACTGTGACGTAAGATAACGGGGATGACAAACCTAAAGTGCTAACATACGAATGCATGGCATTCGAGGGGCCTTGGGAAGTCTGGAAACATGAACGGCAGGTACATAGCTCTCCCCGGGAGTTGGCGCCCGCCGTGACCCGTATTGATAATCAAGCAGTTGCCAGTGAGGGGCAAAGCCATGCAGCTACTTAGTAGTACTGTAGATGCCGAAGCTAGAAGATTCTGGGCTGATTCATGAAATCAGATGTCTTGAAGCCGGAACCGAGGAGCCGAGCATGCAATCTTAGTCGATATCAATATTCCGATTGAGTAGTTAGAAAAATACATCAACATGAACTACCCCCGAGTGAAAGTTGCCGACCAACGTTTTTCGGGTTACATGTACCTGCGAACTATTACGCAAACATCATGCATATGTCATTGAGGTTTTGATCCTTGAGAAGTCACACTCACGTATGTTACCACTGATGAGAGTCAATGGCCTAATTTAAAGGTGCAATTAGTCAGATGCGATCCACGCGATTTTGGACGAAGCTGGATTGTTTAGGATTTCAGCAGAGGATCTACCAAATCGGGAAAAACACTGACCGCACAATATTTGAGCTTCTGACGGCGGGAGCCTCTCAAGAGAAGTCACAAACAGGGCATCACTCCCGTTGCGTGTCAGCTTTTCATGGAGAAGACTATCTTTGCACGTAAAAATGTGTTTTGGATTTGAGCTGCCATAGAGTATGCATTACCGCGGGAGACTGTTTGATGCTTTTGATCGAGTCCGCGAGTATTGACCGATTGAACCTGTCACCAACCAGGCCAACACAATTGCGCCACTCTCGTAGCTCTCACCTTCTTCATTTCTGTCGAATATTCTTGGCTTTCCGTTTCTTGAAGACCACGCCTGCTGTACTTGGTTCCCCGTTCAGCTCCTCCATTGGTTGTTGTGTGGAAGTGGTCTGGTCTGATATCATGGCAGCCTCATCCGAAGGCTCTTTCTTTACAGCGGGCACCTCGGGCACGGCAGCTATCGCGGGTTCTTGCTTGACTTCCGATTCCACGAGCTTGCTCTTGACCGCAGATTTGCTGAGTAAAGCGTCGAGATCATCTTCATCTTCGCCGTGTCCTGGATATGTTCGATATGACGAGCCCCACTTCCTCTTCTTTGGCTCATGTGGCTCTTCATCCTCTTCATCTCCTCGATTTGTTCTTTTCCGTACACCGAATACCAATGCTTCCGGCTTCTTCTCCCCTTCGTTCTCCGGATCTATTATCCGTTCCGATGTGACCTGCCAATCGCCCGCCATGGCCATCTCGCCTCTGAACTCTTCCGGTATACTCACTCCCATCTCTGCCAGTTGCGCCAGCTGCTGTTTTCGCTCGGAGGGCGTAGCTTGGGGTTGAGGCGGTGCGGGTGGAGGGACGCGGCCGAAAGCAGTCTTCGACGTGCTCGATCCTTCGCCATTACCGGCGCCCGAAGATTCGCCCTTCAGTCGAGCGACCTCGGCCTTCGCTCGCTCCTTCTCCTTCGCTTCATTCTCGTGTCCTCGGTGAAGATCTCGCAGAAAGCGCTTCAGATTGCCTTGGTGTCTCGGTGTCGCATCGTGGTTCTGTCTCTCCAGCTTGGTGTCGCGAACGTAAACTTTGCAATGCTTGCACCAGTACTTGGGCGTAGATTTCCAGTATTCTGACATGGTGGCAGGAGATGTGGTGAAGGCGTGGTTTTGGCGCTTTGTTCCACGGGAAGTAAGGGGTACGCAGGTAGTCGTTCCTTTAAATATAAAGAAGCGTCGACTCGGGTTTGGCTGCTGAAGTTGATCTGACGTCGCGAAAGGGCGGTACATACGTTGATGTATGTAGTGGACGTGAGGTCAATAATGGAGGCGCAACGGAGATCGGACCGGCCTTTTTGGGTGGCGGCACGAACTTTGCACAGCCTTGCGGCGCTCAGGCACCAATTTAAGCTTCGTGATCAACATATGGATCGAAGCTCGCCGTCGACAACAGCTCCAACCCGGCTTCCCAGAAAAATCGCTACCAGAGACGGGCACTGTGCAAACACGCAATATGGTCATGGAGCACGCTATGAGATCCGCGGCCTATGCGCCAAAGTACATGAACGTCACTCAGGCCTTTCCTCCTCTCTCAGCATCTCTCCGACCTCACACCACAACTCCATCCACCCCTGCGCCCCGCTCAAATCATGTCCAGAGTCGGCGACTTCATGTCACGGCTCGATCCGCAGCCTCGAACTCTGGCTTGCTGGGCATTTCCAGCGGCTCCCAGGTCCCGTCCTCCTATTTCCAGCGTCCCTCGTTACCCGCAAATACCATAATCCGCTTCGTCCCACAGCAGACTGCATGGATTGTCGAGCGCATGGGCAAGTTTAACAGAATATTGGAACCCGGATTGGCCATTCTAGTGCCGGTTATCGATCGTATTGCATACGTTAAGAGCTTGAAAGAGGCCGCCATTGAGATCCCTTCTCAGTCAGCTATCACAAGCGACAATGTCACTCTCGAACTTGACGGTGTGCTGTACACTCGAGTATTCGATGCCTACAAAGCCAGGTATGTTCTGCCATCTGTTCCAAACCCCGGCCATCATAAACTAACAATCACTAGCTACGGAGTCGAAGACGCTGAATACGCCATCTCCCAGCTCGCGCAAACTACTATGCGCTCAGAAATTGGCCAACTGACTCTCGACCACGTGCTCAAGGAGCGTGCCGCCCTTAACACCAATATTACCGCGGCCATCAACGAAGCTGCAAAGGACTGGGGTGTGACATGTCTCCGTTACGAAATCCGCGATATCCACGCTCCCGAAGGCGTAGTGCAAGCCATGCACCGCCAAGTGACGGCCGAGCGCAGCAAGCGCGCTGAGATTCTCGATTCCGAAGGTCAGCGTCAGAGCGCCATAAACGTCGCAGAGGGAAAGAAGCAAAGTGTGATTCTAGCATCCGAGGCTATGAAGAGCGAGCAGATTAACATGGCGAGCGGAGAGGCCGAAGCTATTTTGATGAAGGCAAAGGCTACGGCTGCAGGAATTGAAGCTGTTGCAAAGGCAATTGCGAGCGGAGAGGAGGCAGCCCAGGGAGCGGTCAGCCTGACAGTGGCCGAGAAGTACGTGGAAGCCTTCAGCCAACTCGCCAAGGAGGGCACATCTGTCGTGGTGCCTGGAAACGTGGGAGATATTGGAGGCATGATTGCAAGCGCCATGGCTATATACGGCAAAGTTGGTGATGCACAGAGAAAGACTATGGCTGCCAAGGCGCTGGAAACGTCGAATCAGGTCGAGCAGAAGTCGCCGACCCAGGACTTGAAGAACAGCGTGCTTGAGAGCTTCGACAATGCGAGACAAAAGCATTGATCGGGGAATGTGACGAAGTAATGTATTGTACACGGTTGGCCACTCCAGAGCAGGGGAAAGCGGCCCCTAAGTCTCTGCTCAGAACACCAGTCAGGTGTGTTACTGGCATATGCAGCGCACTCACTGCACGTGTAAGATAGTCGTGGATAAATAATGAACAAAAAGTACTTGCGAATGCGAAATACTCAAGTCATATTATTGACTTTGCAAGTTTTGTCTTTCATTTATGTTTTACCTTGCACCCAAAGTCTTGAAATTTTGAGCGGTGCAATTTGGCTATAATTATAAAACCCGCATAGAATACTCAATATTTATCTTACGATAATTGGGCGGTAATTACCGCTTGCTAGGCTTTTTGACCTTTGTTTTGCAATTCTCTTTTAACAAGAAATAGCCATAAAAATTTGACACTATTTAACAGTTAAGCGAGAATAGAGGGAAATATTTCAAAATCAAAAACAAAGACAAAGAATTAGTATTAGAACGCAGACAGTTGGAGGCTGTTTCTTGTCCAATTTTGCTTAGTGACTTCAAAAGTCGAGATACTAAAAATAGTATCGCGTTAGTGGCTCTTGTCCAGCGGGACTGACTAAGCAAGCGGAGGGATTCAACCAATGAACAGCTGCAATTCGGGTGGTTTTTCATGGGCATGGGCCAATCAGGTTAACCCAAGCCATTGGCCGACTAACGGGTTACGATAGCAAGCTATTTTCTATGAATTAAAGCTTCTCGTATACGAACTTGTTCGTTTACAAATATCACATAATAGAATTTAGCTTAAAGCCTTGTCGATATTAATAATATTGTGTTGGGGGATTTCGTACATAACAGTTCATGCTCGTAATAAACCCATCATAGCTAGCCGGCCTCGATATCCACGTCAGAAGTTTCTTTCTGCGTCTATAAACCGGGCGAGCAGGCCTTGGCAAATCCCGTCGAAAAAAAATCGAAGAAAGGCGAGTCCGGTTCACCGTGGACGGTAGGAACTTCTATTGCGACGCAACTTACAGAGCCAAATCCCGAGATGCGAATGCAGGGGTATCTTAATGCAGCTGAATCCATCGCTCGTGGGCCTGACTCCGGAGAGGAAAAGAAATCGCGGCTATATTCGGATGGGCTTGTGCGATGTAAAAGTGGGTATTTGCGGGAGAACGAAGCGTTCTTAAGTTCAGGGGTCGAAGGAGTAGGAGTAGCAGGTTCAAGGTTGACGGGGTGTCCACCTACATCACCTGGAGCTTCTACTTCTGAAGGACATGCAATTCACAAGAAGAAATTCGACTGGGCCCAGAGTATCTTCATTGAAGCCAGAATCATGGGACCATCTCCAAGGCAATGTAGTGTGATTTTGAGGTGGCCGCTAAACCTGATGGATTCTGATAAAGCGTTGATGAGTCAACGGCAGTTTCAGTGACCGGACTTGGTCCGGTAAGCGATGATATGTAAAGGGTGCTTTGAAGCCGAACGTCTCAGCCAGATAAAAAAGGCTTCACAGACCAGCAGCGGAGAAGAAAACGGTCTAGTCTGCTGACCACGGTGCCAAAATATCTGCCATGCATCTCTTTCGACACCGAATAGAGCAAAGCTTATGCTTTCGATCGCTGGTATTTCTACAGGCGCTCACCCCCAAGTGGATAGGGCGCCGTGGCGTTCGCAGCTTGGCGGCTGAGCTCATCTTGCAACTCACCGTCAGAGTGTGACATACGTTCCGGAGAGCTGAGTTCATCGCGGTCCCCGTTTTCAGGCATATAAACACCCGCACCCCGGTCATTCGAAGTGCCATTGCCATTGCCATCGCCGTCGCCATCGCCATTGACAGGAGGCGTGGCATGAGTGCTACTCTGCCGTGCATTTCGCAGCCTCGAGATTATCCCCCTAGGTGACGACCTGCCGTTGGAAGTGATGCGGATACCGTCACTCCTGACCTTCTCCAGTTCAACCTCGAGCCTCAAAATCGCCTCAAAGGCCCTGCCGTCCTCTTCTTGAAGCCCTGTAACGGCTTTTAGAAAGTTGCCACGTATTTCTTCAAGAGCTTGCTCAAGCGAGGCGGCTTTCTCCTCTAGCGCGTTGGTCTCCTTCTGGCTGCGCTGATCGAGCGAGTTGACATTCTGCATGATGGTTCTGATGTTGCTTGCATTGGCGGTGGCCTCGCGGAGGTAAGGGAAGAAGGTCTCCAGCGATCGCATCATGGCATTGACCACGGGCTCGGTGGTCATGTTGTTCATCCTGATATCAATACCGTGAACACCCATTTGAAGCGAGTTTATCTGGGCCTCCAGATGCTCGAATCTAGAATCGGGGTCGTACGCAGCATTTGCCTCAGCTCTCGCTACCGGTGCTTCAGGCCTGTTCTTCAACGCTTGCAGCTGGCTCTCAAGTCTCTCTTGCTGAGAAACCCGCTCCTTTGTTGCGTCGCGCAATTCTTGTGCATCTGCCGCCTGTTTGTTGGTTGCTTCCTTTACAACCTCGAGGTCGCGCTGGAGCTGCTCTAGCGTTTTCGTATGACATGTGACTGTGTTATCAAGGCTCTCGACTTCCTCACCCCAGGCTTGCTCGACCTTTCGCTGTGCTATTTCGGCCCTCTCAAGCTGCCCCTTGAGTTCTTCTATCCTGCTCACGGCATCTAGCTGGCCTTCCTCAAGCACTTTTACTTTCTCAGTCAGGCTGGTGAAGTCCCCAGACAGATTAGAGGAGGCAGTATTGGAATTGTGGGTAGCTGGCTGCTGGGTGATTTTGCGGCTAAGCGCATCAAGCTGTTGCTGAAATTCGTTTTTGATGATTGTCGTGTCCACTGATTTGGCTGGTGCAGATATATCGTCCACTCTTCGACCTAAGGCTGCCAAGCCGTTCTCTATGGAATCGATGCGCATAGTGGGTTGTGTCAGCATTTTCTCGGCGGATTCCTTGGTGACCTGCGATTGTTGGACGCTGCGTATCTGCCCCTGCATAGCCAATTTTGATTCATCGAGTTCTTTCTTCAAACCAGCTGCCGTCTTAGAGACTGCTTGGAATTGTGAAGAGATGTTCGCGACTTGCGAAGGAATCTCCGCGATTTTCCTGTCGTCGAATATCTTCTTCAGGGCAGCACTCCTGGTGTCTATGACATTCATGTTCTTGCTCAGAGCATCTAGGCGGGCACTTAAACCACGTAGCTCGTTAGCCAGATGGTCTTCATGCGACTTCAGCTTGACCTCTAGTTCGCCGTTCCGGCGCTCGAGGTCTGTGATCTTTTCGTCCGATTTCGAGTGCTTGGTTTCGAGTTCGGCGTTTTTCGCCTCTAGCGCTGCAAGGCGCTTTTCGATGGCGCTTGAAGGAATCGAGTCGGCAGATTGTCCCTGGCCAGCAATAACTCTGTTAACAAACGCCTCGGCCCATCTCTTCCCTTTTTGTTTCTCTGTGTTTAACTTCAGTTGCAAATCCTCGACAGACTTTTGCGCCTTATCTACGGCCTCTTCCTGCTTTTTCAGGGCACCAGGAAAATTCATTCCAGGTTTCCGAAGCTGGCGCAGATCCTCTTTTCGTCGGGCCAGTACTCCATGCGCCGTATCAAGTTGCGCTTGGAGAATTGGGTCTTTAGAGCTATAGTGAAGACTATAGAGGTACTCCTGTAGCGGGGTAGCTGGCGTATCGCGACTCGCAGGTATGGCTGCAGGCTGCTCTGAAGGTGTCGAGGGCGTTAGCATAGACGGCGATTCCATTTCGGTTTGCCTCGCAGGCTTCGTCGTGGTCATCATCGTTGTGCTCAGGACCGGTCTACTCGGGTCGATCACTTTGGGCAAACGCACTGCATCCGGCAGGCTTGCTTCTGATGCTCGGCGACTAGGCGCATCTGTCATGTCGACCGAGGGCCTTTTCGCAGGTGATTTTGACCTATTTGAAGCTCTTTTGGGCGATCTCGCTCTCTCACGGTCTGCTTGATGATCTCTGTCATGATAATCCCGCCTGACCGGTCGATCTGGACTCCTATCTCGACCTGATCTGGGGGAACGTTGTCGGGACGGAGGAGAACGACGAGAGTCTCGATTGGATATGGTGCTGTCTCTTCTATTGGAATCGTGACGGCTATGATGATCGGATGCCGGTGACCGCTTTCTCTTTTTCGGTGACGTCGGGGTATAGGTATCTATTTTGGCAAGCACCATGATAATGAGTATTGTGAACGAGGATGTTTCCAGAAGCGCAAGAGTGAAGACGGTTAGACAGTCGGGAAAGCAAGACTCGCATGATGAGGTAGCAAGCGCATACAAAGGCGACAATACAAGGAGTGTAGCTTCGGTCAGTGCAAGGAAATTGAGCGTGTGCTCACGTACCGCTACCGCGGGGATCGCGTTCATGGCGCCGGCCAGGATCAGAGGGCGACGGCCTCCTTCGGTCCCTGTTGAAGTCCATGACTGTGGGTAACAGGAAGGACCATGTGCAATTGCACAAGTCTGAGTCCTGCGCAGGCGCTTTTCAGAGCAAGACGTAGTCGCCCGTCATTGTACGATGAGAGGGACGGAACGGCGATTGAGGTTGGCAGTCTGGCGGAGATAGAGGTAAAACTCCGAGGGCAGGTTGATGCGGATTGCAGGCTGGGTAGGCGAAGGGCGGGTGAGGCAAACGAGGCAGAGGAAAGGAGGAGGGATAGTGGGGAGGGCCGAGGGAGAGGCAGGCTTTTATATGGGGGAGACGCGTTCAAGACCAAATGGGAAAAAAAGATGTGAACGAGTCGCTTTTTGGCAGTCGATGTTGCAGCGATCTCCTGGGCTGCAACAACGTGGGACCCCAGCTGCAGCAATGTGCTGGCGCCTTTAATTCAGCACCTACATGACTGTCCTCATAAAGTATACTCTGAGCCGGCAATGGTTATGCTACAATTGCTCGGGCGTGGAGGCTCGGTGAACGTGGAGCAGTGATTGCTACCTATACTCCATTGATGTTAACGAGTAGGTAGGTACTAGAGATGCCTTTGATAAACAAACGCGATCACGGGTCCAATATTAATGGTGATTAGGCAATCATTATTAATCAAATTAAACAACATCTCGGTATATTAGAGCTACTGTCTGTTCAAGACCCGAGAACAGCTTGTACTGATATCTGATGTATGCTGTGGCCGCGAAAGAACTGAAGCCTCGCCGTTAAGATTTGAACATCGGATAGTGAAGTAACCTTCTTCCTTCACCCCCCGGCACCACCTGCAGTTTTTACGCTCAAGCAAGCAGGGACGGCACACAGCGTTGCACGCGCCAATCGACAATTGTTTTAGCTGAGACCCGTGGACCCTTGCTGCAAGCCGGGGTAACGCGACTCCAGCTGCGAGAAGGCTGAAGGATCTGTTGCGACGCGACTGAGCTTCTTCCAACGACACTTCACTTCAAACCACCACCGACTCCGACATCCGACACTATGGCCGCCCAGATCTCGACCGTCCCCCAGGCCAAGGAGGTCAGGGGCATGAACCTCATCGCCGCCCACTCGCACATCCGGGGCCTGGGCGTCGATGCCGATTCCCTCGAGCCTCGCGCAAACTCGCAGGGCCTGGTGGGACAAGAGAAGGCGAGAAAGGCTGCTGCTGTCATTCTCGAGATGGTCAAGCAGGGAAAGATAGCTGGCCGAGCCATTCTCATCGCCGGTCCCCCGAGGTAGGCCTTGTTCCGTCTGGCTTTTGGTCCACAGCTCTAGCATGCTAATGCTACCATAGCACCGGCAAGACTGCAATTGCAATGGGTATGGCCCAGTCCCTAGGATCCGACGTTCCCTTCACAATGCTCGCCTCCTCCGAGATCTTCTCCCTCGAAATGTCCAAGACCGAAGCTCTCACCCAAGCCTTCCGCAAATCCATCGGCGTCCGGATAAAAGAAGAAAGCGAAATGATAGAAGGCGAGGTCGTCGAAATCCAGATCGACCGCAGCGTGACCGGAGTTGCCAAGCAGGGCAAGCTTACCATCAAAACCACCGACATGGAAACCATCTACGACATGGGCACCAAGATGCTGGACTCCATGAACAAAGAGCGCGTCGTTGCTGGCGACATCATATCCATCGATAAATCCTCCGGCAAGATCAGCAAATTAGGGCGCTCGTGGGGCCGTTCCCGCGAATACGATGCTATGGGCCAGGACACGAAATTCATTACCTGTCCCGAGGGCGAGCTGCAGAAGCGCAAGGAAGTCGTCCACACCGTCAGCCTGCACGAAATCGATGTTATCAACTCGCGGACCCAGGGTTTTCTGGCTCTGTTCTCCGGTGACACGGGCGAAATCCGCAGCGAAGTGCGAGATCAGATCAACACGAAGGTGGGCGAGTGGAAGGAAGAGGGCAAGGCCGAGATCGTACCCGGCGTGCTCTTCATCGATGAAGTCCACATGCTCGACATTGAATGTTTCTCCTACATCAATCGCGCGCTCGAAGACGAACTCGCACCTATCGTCATTATGGCTAGCAACCGTGGCCATTCCCGCATCCGCGGCACCGACTACAGAAGCCCCCACGGTCTGCCCGTTGACTTCCTGGACCGAGTTGTAATTGTATCCACGCATCCATACGGCAAAGAAGAATTGCAGCAGATTCTTTCCATCCGGGCCTCCGAGGAAGAAGTCGACATCTCACCAAATGCACTAGCTCTGCTTACGAAGATTGGTGTAGAGACGGGACTGAGATATGCAAGTAACCTGATTACGACGTCACAGCTCATCGCAGCTAAGAGGAGGGCAAAGCAGGTGGATGTTGAGGATGTCCAGAGGAGCTTCGGCCTCTTTCTAGATCAGGCAAGGAGTGTTAAGTTTGTGACGGACTTTGAGAAGAGGCTGATTGGGGAGGATGGGACTGTGAGCCTGCAGGTCACAAATGGGCATGGGGATGCTATGGAGCTCTCTTGATTCCACCTGCAGATACTGAATTTGATGCATCTGGTTTAGCGTGTCATGATCTGTACGATAGAGACAGGGGAAGCCGGCGCTACGGAAAAGCAACTGTGCAGGATTGGGCAAAAACTGGTCAGGTAGAAGTCGGTTGCTTACGAAACGCCCACGATCAATCACTAATGTAAAAAATGTTCTTTTGAAAGCCAATAAACAAGGTTGGGTATCATTTGGTTGCTTCAGTATCATCAAAACTCGACAACTCGGCTCCATGGGCCCTCGTCGCCCACTCTCCTGAACTCAACACCCTCACCAAAGTATCCAGCATCCTGCCATGCAGCCATAGTCGCTCCGTCAAAAGGACCTTGTTTCGCTCCGTCCCGTCCATCGGTCCACTTATATTCCCACATCTTAACTGGCCTTTCACCATTCGCTGCAGCCTCTTGTTCTTTTTCCGGTGGCTCTACCCAATCTTCCCCCGTCTCTCTGCGGTACTGTCTGATAAGCATTTCCCTCTCCTGCTCATAAATCTCAGTCTGCCCCCGTGTGAGCAGCTGATCCGCCGCTCCTGTGATAGCATTCACCGCCTCCCTAATCCGCACTTGCTCCGGGTCTTCTGCTACTTTCGGTGCATCCACATCCATAGCATCTTCTGCCTTCTGCTGCTTTTTCAGCTTCCACTTGGGCACCTTTTTGGTTTTCGTCTGGCCTCTTCCTAATCTTGCAAGGGCTTCTAGCACCGATTCGCCCTTCTCAAGCCGTAGAATGAGAGTTTTCAATATATCACCTGTCAACATGGCATCGTCCTCCAGCATCTTTTTCCGTCGCTCGGCTTCGCGCTTCTCGTGAGCTTCGGCGGCTTTCTTCATGTCTTTCTTGCTGACCCCTTCGAGCCAGCTATCATGCACAGCATCGGGATCGCCAGCCTTGCGAACAAAGTTGCCGGCTTCGTCGAAACGGCCTTCTTCTTGCTCGGCCTTCATGTTAAAAGCATCGACTTTAGGCGCATTCCTCTTCAGACCGCCTGCACCGACTTCCTCGTCAATGTCTTCTTCTTGCGCTGCCAGTGCGGCATCCTCCTCGTCATCGCTGCTTTCCCTCTCATCGTCCATAGCTCGTGCTGGGAGCTTGCCGTTGGGATCTAGAGCGAAGTTCGCAGATATGTGACCACCGCTTTTGCTGCCTGCCACAGCGCCTTCGATTTCGTCTTCGTCCAGGAAATGCACGGCCTTCTTCTTGCCGGCTCTGACTTCGCTTTTGTCTTCGTCGCCATCCGCATTCTCTTCATCCAAGTCGGCGAACATATCAGCATCTTCCTCCATCTGCGTCTTCTGATGACGCCCGTTCCTCGCCTTGCCATTCGCACCGTAGTCGTCTAATTGTTCGAATAGATTAGGATCGCCTTTGCCTTTGGCACGTTCAGCAGCGCGCGCATCGAAGCCCTCATTGTCGGAATCCGAATCGTAGCCGTCGAGATTGACAGCGCCGCGCTTGGCACTGGCGCCGCTTCCGCCAATGACATCAGCGTCGAGGACAGCGTCTTCCTCAGGAGCGTCAGGGGCGAGGGCTGAGGGATTCCGCACATCGAAGCGTGGTTTCTTGTTATCGGGCTCGTCGGCAGTGTGGTGATGGGTTCTTGCGAATTCCTCGCCAGCTCGTTTTGGGCGTGCAGCAGCGTAGCGCGAGGAAGACATGGTTGTAGGAGTGCCTAAGACATAGACGGGATTCGGGCAGACAAGTTGGCGCTCAACCGTGGAGCTGCGGAAATGGTCTTTTCGAAAGATCGAGTAGGCGATGTGAGTGAGTGTGTAAATAACTGAAGTGGGTGGTGCAACAAGTCATCACTAAAGGTAGCTTCAAACTGGAGTGCAGTCCTTCCTTATCCACGTTCAGCCGGGCCGCCAGATTTTCCGCTAGGCTCTTCTAGCTGCGTCATTCGCCGCGAGCTCACCTGCTCCACTCACTTCCCAAGCTCCCTGATACTTAAATAAATCCACGCCTCTCCAGATCCCTTTGAGAGCGCCCGCTTCTTCTTCACCGAAGTCCTTCTGGTGCCTGCAATTTGGAAGCCAACCCGTCTCCACACCCAACTCCAGAGCCCCGCAACCCGCAGCCATGGTATGCTGCATCAGAATCCCTTGCGCGCCTCGTGCCACTGCTGACTGCACCACCTAGGCCTTCCAAGGATACTACGACGGCGATGATCCCATGCAGATGTACAATATGCTTCGCGCCGGCGGCGCTATGCGTGGCGCGCCCCAGCGACGTTTCGACGAATACTACCGCTGCTATCCTACCGCCATGATGCCAGGTCCCGACCGACCGCATCTGAACTACGGCTCTAAGATGATCATGCCGCCATCAGCCCTCGACAAGCTCACCAGGCTCCACATCACCTATCCCATGCTCTTCGAGCTCGTTAATGGTAGCAAGGAGCGGATGACCCATGCTGGTGTGCTGGAATTCGTGGCCGAGGAGGGGAAGATCTACCTGCCCAACTGGATGATGCAATCTCTGCTTCTCGAAGTCGGAGACCTCGTTCAGATCAAAAGCACCGATTTACCACAAGCCACCCTTGTGAAGCTACAGCCCCAATCCGTCGATTTCCTGGAGATCAGTGACCCGAAAGCCGTCCTCGAGAATACCTTCCGGAACTTCGCGACTCTCACGAAAGGCGACACTTTCAGCTTTGAATACAACGACACCGTGTACGATGTGGCAGTATTGGAGGTCAAGCCCGAGACGGCGAAGATGGGTGTCTGCATGATCGAGACAGATGTTGAGGTCGATTTTGCCGCCCCAATAGGCTACGTCGAACCAGAAAGGAACAAGGGCAGCGGAACCAGCACTCCAAGGAGCGGTGCAGGCTTGCCGTCCGGCGGGCTGCTTCACAGCCAAGGTACCATGGCGCAGGCCATAAACTACGATGCCATTGCACCATCATCCACCTCGGCCGCTGCAGGTGCCAAGGCTGTCTCTTCCAATTTCTTGCTAGGTGGGCAGAAGCTCAACGCGAAGAAAGGAAGCAAAGCGCCTACGCCAAAAGCTTCTACACCCGTTGCCGGCACCTCCACAAACCCCACAGTCAAAGCACCTATCCGTCGAACGAACGGCCCTCAGCCCCTCCGGCTCCCGCCTAACAAGCTTTTCTTCGGCTACGAGGTCAAGCCTGTCAAGACGCAAGCTGACAAGGACGAGGAGAATGCGGACGCGAGGCAGCCGCAGTTTGTAGGTCAAGGTCAAACTCTGCGAGGAGGCCCTACGAAACGACCTGCCGAAGAGAAGTCCCAGACCCCTGAAAAGCCGGAGAAGAAGCCGGAGAAGAAGCCGGACAGTGGAGGACGAAGGTTGGACGGAAAGGGTGCCTAGATTTATCCTCCGGGAGGACCAATGGCGTTTTGGGGGTGGGCTCATATGGTAACTCGGCATGATGGCAATTCAGTTGGAGCGAGGCGTTCCGTTGTTCATGGTCCCATTGAGATTCGCACGGTTTGCTCAAAATTCAAACAAATCACCGAATATGCTTCCATCTGACCGTTGAAATCGATGGCAAAAACAGAGCATTTGGCTGAAGACCGGACACTGACAGACATTTTTAGAACATTATCATGTTGGGATCTGCTGTTTTAAGCCAGTACTAGCATCACCAGTGCACCACGGACGGCCTGACGTCTTCCTACATTGGCGACTTCATTTTAGCTTAGTCGTCAACGCTTCCGATGATCACTTTATCAATGACGGATCAAGAAACGATAGGGCTGATGGAACGCAGAATCCTCGCATCCTCTACTCAGAAGTTAGGTGTATAATCCTAATTTCTAAATATGCATACTTACCCATAAACATGTATCTGGACCATTTGATAAAACGGATTCAAGTCATATTTTTAGTTTCGATGGTCACAGTCGCTCCGAATTGTGAAGAGACTACATAGGCGGTCTTGGCTGCCAGCCTTGTAGAACTATATGTAGCCTCGCCATAACAATTGAAAATTCAACCCCGGACTTCACGAGAATTCCAATCGCCGTAGAGCCATGCGCCGACAGCGACTGTCGCCCAGCCTTATCTACTGTCAATTGGCGCAATGAGTTCCAGGTATCAGACGACGACGCTACGCCGAGATCCGCCCCGATTGAGGCGTGAAGAACAAGAACGAACAAGCCGCATATCTCGATGACAGCAAAATCAAATCCACCATGCCGCCTCCCAGGCTGAAACCCTTTCCCTTGCCATACAGCATTGGCATCGACATCTGCCATATCCCGCGCATAAGAGAACTTCTCAGATCTTCGAATTGGAACTCTACCAAGCCCGCCAATCCAGCTTCAAACCTCTTGGAGCCTGAGTCGCCCCCTCCGCCTGAGCCTGGCACAATCTCTCAACCTGAACCTAGCTCGAACAATGAAATTAGCCCGAAAGCAGGAAAATTCATACAAAAGCTGTTCAATGAAAGGGAGCGGGAGCAAATCGGATCTCGGCGTTTCGGCAATGATGCGACTGTCAGGTGGCTTGCAGGGCGGTGGGCAGTTAAGGAAGCCGTCATCAAAGCGCATAGGAAGAGCAGGTTAAGGTATCATGACATTACGATCTTAAAGGGTGAACTAAAGAACGGGATTCAGCAGGCGCCCGTTGCTAGTGTCAAAATACCTCAGCCAAAGCTTTCGGATGGTGATGTGGATGGTACAAAGACCGAAAAGAAATTGGGCACTCTTGGTCTGGTGACACGAAGGGTGACGGATAAGGCAGAGAAAGAGAAGCCGGATGAAGAGCAGGAGGTGTTGATTAGTATCAGTCACGACGGGGAATATGCTACTGCCGTTTGCTTGGCTTATGAAGGTCATGTGCCTACAAGACAAGATGGTGGAGCACAGGTCCCAGATCCTCCAGCAGCATCCCTTCCAAACTATGTGCCAGACATGGTGACTATGGTAGAGCGTAACCAGATGGCCCAGTCTGCGACGTCCCGGCCATCCCCTTCGTCATCCAGAGCGCATCAGTGGTCGAGTCAAAGCAGAATCTCCGGTATAGAAGACCTACTAAGATCAATACTTCCGAAGGAGAAATGGACCCCACAACTGCGTGCCCCCTTGGACCGGATAAATGGCGAAAATTGGTCGATTCGAGACAGAATCCTAGGCATCGAGGACTTGTTGCGAACAGTACTTCCGGAGGAGAACTGGCCCGCACAGCTGCGTGCAAAAGAAGACGAAGGGAAAGATCCGAGCGCATCAGGGGAAAAGCCAAAAACTTCAAGGCGCCAAGAACTAAAAAGGGGTCAGCCGAGGAGAACACAGCTTTCACGAGAGATGTCATGTCAGCCTGGATACTTGGATGAAGGCCAATTCCAGCACGAAGAACTTCCATCCTACGAACCAGCAACCACTATGGCCTCTATTTCATGTCAGCCTGAAAAAAGCTCACATAAAGACCAATCTCGGCAAGCAAAGCTTCCACCCGACGAACCTGCAACACCTTCGGTATCTTTTCGCCGAGTCCTCGTCCGCGGACCATCAATCTCGGGAAACCATGCATTATCAAAGGATCAACACGCGGCGCTTGTATCATCCAGCCAAGAGTCGCGACCAGAACGACGCCGACGCAGCCAGGTATCCATTCACCAAGTCCGCGTTGACGGACCAAAAATCAGAAAATTCTATGCCAAAAATGAAGAGGGAGACTTCGTAGCATCCAACCGAAAGTGGCGACGAAGACGGCGCCGACGCAGTCAAATCCCCGTTAAAAAGATCAAGTCAAACCCAAACAACTCAACGACAGGCTCCGGGCGGCCACGCGCTCGAACACCGCATCCTCGGTTCCGGATAAACCTGCCACGCAAGTCGTACTTTCAAGACCTCGAGAGTATCAAGGACCGCTTCGCGCGACGTGAGTTCAGACGGGGACGGCAGCAGAGGGTGGTGTTGGTGAAGCGGGATGGCGTTGGTCCAGCGAGAAGTGTGATGGCATGGACGCGGAATCCGGACGTTGTAAGATTGGCGAAGGTGGCGGCGAGACTGAAGGCGCGGAAGATGAGGAAGGTGGCGCATGGGCCGGGGGAGGGGGATGGGGAGATGATCAGGAAGGTGGTCACCTTGAATGTGGAGGGTGAGGCGAAGCCGAGGGTTGCGGAGCCGGAGTGGATGAAGTTGCTGAAGGCGATGAGGGGAGAGGGAGATGGGTGGATGCGAAATTTGAAGGGTTCAGAGAAGATTTAAGACGGGGATAAAGACAAAAGACAGCGATGAGTGGAGAGACAGGGGGATAAGCGACGAAAACGGCAATGAGAATGGCACTGGATGCAAGAGATGAGATGGCCTGGATCTGGGGCTTATACCAATGATTCTTGACTTCCTGTAGAAACATATGTGCCGGAGGGGTTCAGATCGACGGCGAAGCAACCAAGCTCCTGTCATATCCGAGCCATTCTTCGAGATCAGAGGGCGATGGAAATACGACGATGATCTACAACCTCTGATGGGACAACTGGTGAAGTTCACTGGGTCCAATCATCTACGATATCCTTAACACCAAGCGCTCCCTTGAGTTATATAAGCAGGCATCATGTGGGCCGTAGGGAACAAGGACAGTTTCGACGCTTCCATATCTATGGACATTCACTCTGCATTTTGTCCAGCCATCTTGTCGCCGAGCCAATTCAAATTGCCTGCCCTCACTGAAATGTAGGGCTCGTCCATCTGAGAGTTCGGACCACTGGTGGTCCAGACAATGAAGCCCTAAACTTCACATGTCCCTTGGGCCCATGCCACCTCGATGGCATGTCCGTAGGGTCGAAAGGCATAAATACCCCACGCCCATACCGCACTTCGTCGCACTTCTTCCTCCACTTTCACCACCCTCCGTCCCCACATCTCCCTCTCCAACCTCACCCAGACACAGCAAACAACCATCCACAGCTCTCCCTCCAACTGTGTGGCTTCTTCGTCAGCCTCATCCCCTACTGCCGGATTTTTGGGACGTACGGCCGCACATTCGAAGCACTGGATCGCATTCGTCATGTCTTTTGTCGAGATGGCCATCTGCTTCAATCCCGCCCCGTTCGCCGACAATGTCAGTCGGTTCCCAGCCATCCTCCTCGGCCACGCGACCCAGTGTTGAAGAAGAGCGTAGTAAGGACAAGGATGCGGGCGCGGGCAGTGACGAACTGTGGAAGTTTGAAGAGCTGCTTGCTTGACGTCCAGAAGAACAAGGCCAGTAGATAGGTATGTAGCAGTGTTTTGTAAAATGGATTGAAGGGCGATTGAGAGACTAGCTGGGAGCTATGGTTAGAGCTTGGTAAGATGTCGAAAGCCAGTAGTATTGAATGCCCGCATAGAAGGTATCCGAACGAGCGGATGATATATTGAAATGCCGTTGCCCTGGGGCTGGAGTCTCAAATTTTCTTAAGTATTCTGATATCCAAAATGCCTAAGGTGATTGGGAGTATTTCAATTAATTGGGAATAGTCCAAGTAATTGAGAGGATTTCAAGTGATTGGGGGTGTTGCGACTAATTGGGGGTATTCCGACTGATCGGGGGTATTCCAAGTGATCGGGAGTTTGAATTAAGAATTCTACCGTATTCCACCGTGTGCAGACTTTTTTCCATCATTTCATGGCACTATAGCTCGGGTGGGGGGGTACTTTGAACTCTCGAGGCGATTTAGCACAGCCCATGTTGAATGGTAAGCGTCATTGCTGTAATCTAAGAATCACAAAATCCAGTTGGGCAGAAACTTAGAGGAAGACGCGCATGTTCTGTAGCTACCCATGTCCCGCTGAAACACTCCAATAACTAATAAATGCGCTCTCCGAGTCCGCCATGCCCAACGCGCTTTTGTTGAGAAAACCCCTCGACCGCAAAGTCGAGGGGTAAAAAGATGGGGCTAAGCGAAGCAGAGTGGTATCAGACAGCCTCCCAGTACAAAGCATCGCGTAAACGCCAGCAAATACAATGAAGAGGTTGTTTTCACAGCATCCATGCCGTTCCAATTTCCCCTCAGGGTCTGGATTCCCTACTCGCCCAGTCTTATTCCCTCGAAACACAGAGTCGAAAGCAGCCATGATACTTTCCTTGCAAACATTGTTTGAGACAGCTTCGACTCATGGTGAACCGAGAATCTAGTTGTCTTCCAGAAGCGGGGCACGCTCCTGGTCGGCAACTTGAGTGTCCCTCCTGAACGAGATCTCCTTGCCGAAAACACCGGGAAGAGCAATGCCGACGGTGAGCACGAACAACACAGCCATGATGGTGAAGGCAAAGATCCATTGGAAAGCAACGATTTGTCGAAGGAATTGGCCGACACCCAGGGATGCAGCCAAGGTGCTGAGGCAGAAGCCCATAATGTAATCCTATAGTTTGTGAGTACAATATATACCGGCTGGGAAGATGGAAGTAGCTACCTTGTAAGCAACGAGGAAGAAGCATCCATAAGCAAGGATGCCCCAGATGAAGATGTTGGCAACAATTCTGGCGGGCAGGCTGTGGGCATTGACAGCAATTGCACCGTTCCAGTAGAGGGCCACAAATGTCCACGCCAAAGGTCCGGCAACCGCGGCGAGGTGGACGAAGCGAGGGCCGGTTGCGTGGCGGAAGTACAGCGACGAGAGGTTGAAGAAGTTGATGATCAGAAGCAACTCAGCCCAGTAGAAATGGCTGCGAGTGAAGAGCATCACGAAGCCGAATTGGAGTAGATTGTTCACCACAAAGTGGCTTCCCACGTTAGCAGCAGAGTTGACCCGCTCACTGTCTCCTGAAAACAAGTGCCAAACGTATCCAGCCTGGAAGATGAAGATCGCAATCCTAGTAGACCCTTTAGAATGCGAGAAAATGCATGTGGGGGGGCTCTTTCATACCAGTAGATGGAGGCAATGACGGAGTTCAGAGCAAAAGCAGTGTGGTGGGCGTGGTTCTGACCCCAGATAGATCTCTGGTGGGTCTTGTCATCGTGGGGAGCGTGGAAGGTGTAGTAGACGCTGGTGATCATGGACAGCAGGTAGGTAACGACGGTCAGGACCTTGTAGGCGGTAACGGCTCTGGGGTCGTGGGACTCTCTCTTGGAGAAGGGGTTGACTGGTAGGAGAAGGTATCAGCATCTTGGCAGACGATGGTCGTTTTGCGGCAAACATACTTGAGTGGACGTTCTCCATTTTGAAAGGCAAGCAGTAGGCAAAGGCTTACGGAATGCAAGATCAGCTCGTGGGCGGTGGTCGAGAGATGGCAAGGAGAGGCAGTCTGCAGAGTAGCAAGAAGGGTTTTGTTGCTCCAGAGCCCAGACTGAGGAAGGTATGTAGCAGGAAACTCGCGGCTAAGCAAAAGGCTTAAGGCAGCTTGCCGCAATGCCGCTAGCTCGGTGGCAGCGCAATGACGTTCAATGTTCGCGCAGCATTTTATCGATGTAGGGATCCCTTCTGCAAATCAATGTCGCTTGCTATTATTGGCCAGCCCGGACGTCTTCTGCCTCGAGCCTCCCCAAGGATTTTCAAGATTTACTGCCCTATTTGTCATATCTCGCCACAACTTTGCCATGTATCAACATAGTCCTGAAGTACACAACATAGGCTCGGCGAGAAAGGCGGGGTACCTGCAAGGCGTATGTGGTCAGCTGCTGCGCGCATTATTGGGCGTCTCTCCACGTCATTTCTCGTACAGTGTGTCGAGTTGCACCTCTGCTATTCCATCATATTTCGCACAAGGCTACCTCTAGCGGACCGCCGCTGTGAGATCTACATATTCCGAATACTCCACGCCTCCTTTTCTGCTCTACTGTCAAATCGCCAATCCAGAAATTACGGGCAACGTCCTCTGTGATTTAGTGTTTGCAAGTAGTAGCCATTATTCAGCCTGTGTTGTTTTGGTTCGGAGAGCGCCGGCCGATCCGAGACATGGCTCAAACGATATCGGTCTAGCTTATCGGAGCTGTCCCGAGCAACAGCTCCATCACCACCAGACTCACAACACTTCCATTTGTACCGTCCCGTTGTTCGCGTACTATCAAATAAACAGATGTACAAGATGAAGCTCTCGGATCTTTCGTTCCTGGCCCTGTCGCTGTCGGTTGTCCACGCTCGATTTGTCACCCATTATGAAACCAACCAAGTCATCCTCGAAAACCCCGATGACGCCGAGCAATATCTGGTTGAGCTGGCACCCGGGAAGACTATGATGGTCACGGAAGAGCAGAAGTGGGAGCTCAGACGCGTAAAAGTCCCCATGGGCAGTTTAAAACAAACCGCTGACAGCTCTGTCAGAATGGCCAGAACTTCATGGACATCACCGATCATACAGACCTTGAGGCTATACGCACCCTCACGGCTCCCAGCTTCCCCAAGGGCCCTACTTTACAGAAGGAGCTGAAGCCAATGATGTCGAACTTGACAAAATCGGGCATGCGCGAACATCTTGAAACCTTCACTTCGTTCCACACTCGATACTATAAATCTGATTATGGCCGCCAGTCATCCGAATGGCTCCTTAAGACTGTGCAAGATATGATCAAGGATGCTGGTGCAGACGAGTATGGCGTGCATGCTAAGCACTTTGAACACCCCTGGGGACAGAACTCTGTCATTGCCACAATCCCAGGCAAGACGAACTCCACTGTGGTTATCGGCGCCCACCAAGACAGCATCAACCTGTTTCTGCCCTCCATTCTGTCTGCACCGGGTGCCGACGACGACGGAAGTGGTACCGTTACTATTCTCGAGGCTTTCCATACCTTGTTGACCTCGCAGAGCGTGATCGGCGGAAACGCCACGAATACGCTCGAATTCCACTGGTATTCTGCTGAAGAGGGCGGGCTTTTGGGAAGCCAAGCTATTTTCTCGCATTATGCAAAGAGCGGTCGCGACGTCAAGGCCATGTTGCAGCAAGACATGACGGGATACGTGCAGAAGACCCTTGATGCCGGAATGGAAGAGAGTGTGGGAGTTATCACAGATTTCGTGGACCCCGGTTTGACCGAATTCATCAAGGAGATTGTCACTGAAGTGAGTCATTTTCTCAGAATCACAATGGCCGATGCTGACAACTGCTGACAACTGCTGCAGTATTGCGATATTCCATACGTCCTCACAAAGTGCGGATACGCCTGCTCCGACCACGCATCCGCTTCCAAAGCTGGCTATCCTTCGGCCTTCGTGATCGAGTCTGACTTCAAGTACTCGGACAACCACATCCACACGTCGGATGATTCCATCAAGTACTTGAGCTTTGATCATATGCTTCAACATGCCAAGTTGACTCTGGGTCTGGCGTACGAGTTGGCCTTTGCGAAGCTCGAATAGGGGGTTTTAGTAGTGGCAGGCTGATTCCTCGGAGGGCCACGTGCAAGATGAATAGAAGAATTGTCAGCGCGAGGGTCAGTGTTCACTGTTGCTACCTGCCAAATCATAAAAATGCTATTATGCTAATCGACTCATCCATGTCTCACTTGTGTGACTTGTTATTATTTTATAATTCCGACCTATTACTTTGTGACGGTTCAGCTTCTTGATTCTTTTACGGTAATTCTTAAGAACATATGTAGTACCCAACTAGTTGTTTTCGAAATTTAAAAATTAGCCTATTAGGACTGAAATAAGCGCACAATAATGTAGTACCCCTAAATGGGTTCCCAGGCTGCCGGAGCCGAGGTCCACTAGCCCGCAATCATGCGTGCATCGGCCTAGCCTTTTGATTGGATCAGAAGGGGGTAATCGCGATAGCAGACTCCCCGGCTTCCGCTCATCAATGAGCTCACCACTCCAGTCATCAAAGCACCAACTTCTTCATTAATACTATTCACCCCGCTCACTACTAATCAGCAGCTCTTTCAAGCCATCGCGACCATGGCCATCACCAAATCCTACCACGCTGTCCCTCCTCCAGACCAGCTGGTCCATTTTGGAGTCTACAAACAACAAGTCGCTACAGCCGCAAGTGCGCCACCGCCGCCCGCTCCTGAGAAGGGCATCGATATCGATGCCTGGACCTTGAATGCTCTCGAATCGCTGTCCGTGTCTCCTACCGCCCGAGGCACCGGCGTCACGCTGTCGATTCCCCTCGATGCCGGGGAACAGATTCAGCCAGCTCGCGAACCCCGCGCTGCTGGTGCTGCTGCTACCTACAAGCCACGCAAAGAGCTGGTGCGGCGGGATAGTCAGAAGAAGCGTGAAGCCCTTTTGAAGGGTAAGGAGGGCAGTCGGAGGAGGCAAAGGTGGGAGAATGGTAAGAGACACACCTCGTTTGCCACTTCTCTCGAGTGCGAGTGGCTAATTAATGCGTTCCTCCAGATCGACTCCTCCACGTTCCTAATCGTCAACCACCTCTCCCCAGCGACTGGGAAGTCCACCCCACCTACCCGGTCCACAGCGTTCCCTACTACCTCGCCCCTCTTTGGGACGCTGGCGTTCGACACCGCGCCGAGGAGAAAGCAGCCGCAGCCAAAAAGCGCGGTTCGCTTGCCAGTGGCCTCGACAATTCCGGTGCTTACTGTGAAGAGAAAGGCCGCGTTCCAGCCGAGCTGCGTCAAAAGCTGAAGAAAAGCAAGGGGGCCAAGAGCTTGCTTCAAGGCCTAGAGGAGGAGGTTAGGAAATTCATGAAAGAGTATGAGCGGAGCCAGAAGGGGGCTGGAGAAGAGATGGAAGGGGATAGTGAGGATGAGGAGATTGTCTTTGTCGGACGGAATGGCACTATGAGTGACGAGCAGCGGAGGACGGTGGAAGAGGAACTGGAAAGAGAGAAGTTGATTTTCGATGCTGCCGAGGGGGATAAGGGGGCCAGCTTTGGGTATGCTCGATTCTTATTCTGTGCATGGAAATGGTGCTGACAGATGCGAAGCCGCTGGCTTGTCCATTCCATAGCCCAGTATTACGGTCTCACCTCACGATCTGTGACGGTGGGCGACCCGGCTCGACGAGAGGCCTACGTCGGTATCAGACCGGCCAGGATGAAGACGGGCAGGATCGATGTTGTCGGTGGAGAGCTCCCGCGCCCACTCTGGGGCCTGATCTAGGCGCAGGCATGTATTGGTAGAAGTCTCGTAGGCTGTATGTTTTTGTGTAGTGTCTGGTATTGAGATAACTCGATCTGTACATTGTCGTCGGGAAAGCGGTTTACAAAGTACTACGAATAACATAAGGTATTTCGCAGTTGTCTGCTAAGCACTTAGCCGGCGCCTCGGTCCGTTCCGCCCGATGCAGCCGAATTTAGCAAGTAGAGCGACCGGCTTTCGCGACAACAAGCCTTGATCACGGCGGCGGCGACATACACCATCGACACCTACCATTACTACAAAACATTGCTATTGCCATTGCGCTCTTGCTTCTCACTCTCACATTCTCAGCCTCTCACATTCTTAGCCTCTTCACCCCCTAGTCTGCTTCTTAAGAAGTAGCGCATAGCCCCGAAATGCTTCGATAGCAGAACGAAAACATGAGCAAAGCACTTCAAACTTGCGAGTCCGCCGCTCAGCTTCTGCGTCTGCGATCCCCAGCCCTGGCGAGACGGTCAATATGCCTTCAATGTCGACACGGATACGGATACAGGGCTTTGCGTGGCACAGCGGGCTTGTCTCGAGGCGCTGAAAGGCGCTCAACTGCCCTACCTGCTGTATTTATTGCTGGGCAGCGACGGGCCTTTGTCTCAAGAGTAGACGATGCGACCGGACCCCTTGTAGAATACAACGCTCGAGTCGAGGCCGGACGGATACGCAATGATGATCATCAACGGGGAATCGTGCAGAGTCTCCAGCGCTTGCACGATCAGTTACTCAACTACGATGCGCCACCTGTTATCCCTCCTTCCCTCGAAGATATCAAACCTAAGAAGCCGACCTCTATGCTGAGCCGTATCTTCCGTACATCCATGTCAGATTCTCCCGAGAAAAAGAATATTCCTGCAATACCAGAAAATCTCCCTCAAGGGCTCTATCTCTATGGTGATGTTGGATCCGGGAAAACCATGCTCATGGACCTCTTCTACGATACTCTGCCCTCTTCCGTTCACAGCAAAACCCGTATACACTTCCACAACTTCATGCAGGACGTCCATAAGCGCCTACACAAGATGAAAATGTCACATGGCAGCGACGTCGACGCTGTACCTTTCGTCGCAGCAGAAATCGCAACCGAAGCAAATGTCTTATGCTTCGACGAATTCCAATGTACCGACGTCGCCGATGCTATGATCCTCCGTCGATTGCTAGAAGCCCTCATGGCCCATGGCGTCGTTCTCGTCACCACTTCTAACCGGCACCCCAACGATCTCTATAAGAACGGCATCCAGCGCGAGAGTTTCGTCCCCTGTATCGAACTTCTAAAAGCCCGCCTCACAGTCATCAACTTAGATAGTCCGACCGATTACCGCAAAGTCCCCCGCCCCTCGTCAGGGATCTACTTCCACTCCCTGGGGCCCGAAGCCGATGCGCACGCCGACAAATGGTTCCACTACCTAGGCACACGCTCACACGCCTCCTCCCTTGAGCACTCTGCCATGAAGACAATCGACAAAGAATCACCCAACTACGACGAAGAGCACGCAGCGCAAAAGGAACAAGGCGTGCACTCCGAGACCCAGACAGTCTGGGGCCGCAAAATCCATGTTCCGAAAGTGTTGGGCAAGTGCGCACAATTCAGCTTCGAGGAGCTGATTGGAAGCAATACCAGCGCGGCGGACTATATCGAGCTGTGTGCTCGCTATGAAGCATTTGTGGTTGTTAACGTGCCGGGTATGACGCTGCGGGAGCGGGATCGTGCGCGAAGATTTATTACATTTATTGACGCAGTTTATGAGCGGCGGCGCGTGCTGGTGCTTACGACATCGGTGGGCTTGGGACGCTTGTTTGCGAGCGAGGAGGAGGTTAACGATAATGCAGAGGGGGGAGCGGACGTGGAGAAGCTGGACAGTGCGACGCGGTTGATGATGGATGATTTAGGCATGGACATGAAGATGCTGAAGAATAGTAGCTTGTTTAGTGGAGACGAGGAGAGATTTGCATTCGCCAGAGCGTTGTCGAGACTCACGGAGATGGGCAGTGTTGAGTGGGTGGAGAGAGGGAAACAGGGGTAGATTGGGAAGTGGTTGGATTGAGGAAAGCCTTTGTACATAAAAGAGACGTAAATACCCTGTTGGACGTTGCGAATATGGGGCTTCTGGAGTTTAAGTTAGTAAATAACCTGGATACTTTCCTTAGCTACGAAAAGACTCGGGTCGGCATCGTGATATTGTGACAGAAGTTTAACAACCTCTCTTCGTTCCCCTACATGGGAGCCGAGGGGCAAGGCAGTTGAAGTGCTTGTAGAGGCAAAAGATGTGATAGGAACAACACCTTCCATTGTAGTGACTTGACACCTGGGTGAAGACTTCCCATTCTGTAGATCAAAGACTTTTGCGGAAATTCAACCATGCCTCACATCTGATTGTTCTGCCCATGTGTATCCCGTATTCCCCGTTGCCAGTCCGAACGCCCGCCCAGCCCAAGGTTTATTTAGTCCGAACGCCCAGCCTCAACATCATACTCGACGTCAGTCCTTATGATGTATTTTGCTCCTTTCCTGACTCCAGTGCCTTCATGAAGCAAAGCACCTTTAGTCTGGCCGTGAGGGAACAGAGCAATAGATCCCATCATCGGTCTCACGGGATACGCATTCATCTTTCCCTCCATGACGCTGGGCAAAAAGAACGTAGTCTCGCCGCCTTCGAACTCATCATTGAGATAAACAAGGAAAGTGAACAAACTGGACTGTTTGGCATCGGGGGGCGATGCATCATACATGTATTTTCCAGTGATAGGAGAGATGCCCGAGGGGGGCCATGCTCCGTCGAAGTGACATCGATATTCAGCTCCCGGAACGTATTGATAGACCCTAAATCGCCTGTTGATACTGCGGGCTTTCCTGCCATCGACTTGCGATGGAATAAATGGACGAACACGGTTCCATAGCGCGTCGTGGAACGACTCATCTACCACCCAGTAGACGTTATGGGCCAAAATGCTTGATTCGGACCCGTCTTCTTTGATAGGAGCATCAGGGAGAAAGCCGACGGACTCGGTGGCCGCTATGATGGCTTTGCATTCCTCAGCTGAAAATACGTCTTTCATGATGGACAGGTTCGGGACGACAGGATGTTTGTGCTGGGTAATCTGAGGCGGCGTGGGTGATAAGGGAACAGCATTGTCGCTGCTGAGATAGAGCACAGCAGCGTGGCGGTTCGGAGGTTTTCGTTCGGGGCCCGGTATGATCTCGATCGGCTTGAACTTATCCTTGGTTCCTGCTGGGCAGAACTGAGATATTGACTCATCCAGCACAGAGTTTCTCATCGGAAATGGGGTGGTTGTTTTGTCTCTGATATCCCATATTTCCTGGACTGTGATGGGGTCTGCCAGAGCTGAAGGTGAATCCCCAATCCGGCCCTGGATATCCACAGGCCCAGTAATTCTCAGGATGGCATCCAAGATCCTTAGCAATTCCGGTCGACTAGGCTTGTTGATGTTGCCAACTTGTGAGAGTCCACTCGTAACATCCAGATCTCGCACCCATCGACACAAAGCGCCTAGCTTAGGCGGCTCGTTCCTGATCCTCATCTCGGCCAGCAGAACGAGGGCGTCGGTGTATTTACCATCGGTCAAGGCGCCAGAAAGCCTCGCGGTAAGATTGGATTCAGCTTTTTCATGTTAGCGGTGGCGATTTCGGACTGACCAGCACAAACTAACCATTTGTATTGAGTCCCGTTGTGCAAGCCTGCCTAAAGTCATAGACAGCAGTGCGCAGCTCTCTGCAACCTTTCGACTTGATCGCATTGGGATGCTGGGACAATGCTCGAAGAGTGTCGACGGTGACTTCAATCTCTTCCCCCGACACCACAGCTCCCAGATGGCCCGTCTCGGCCGGGACAGTCTGAGCGGCATGTGGCGAAGCTTCCCGCTTCCGTTTTGCCGATTTCTTTGATCGCGACATTATGTTGGTGCTGAATTGAGTGGAGGTGGAGTGAGGTTGTTTTTTGCGGGGTGGCGATCAATCAATTTCTTATCGGCGTATCGCAAAATCCAGGTCCGCTACATGTATCTAAAAGTGAACCAGGGGCTGAGCCCGTTGGTCTGAATCACAAACAGGTATATGCTTCTGAGTTTGGATAGGACAAGAATTTGCACACAAGTCGTGTAGTCTATTGCTATCTTACACGCAATGCAGTCTAACACCATCTAAGTTTCATGCATTCCTCCTACCCGTGAGCCTCGCCGTCAGCGCCTCCAAGTCCCTCGCCGCCTTCTCCTGTGCGGCCTTGGCCTTCTCCTCTGCTGCCTTGGCTGCCACCGCCTTCTCTTCCGCGAGCCTTTTGGCTTCGCGAGCATTCTGGTCCGGTCGTCGGATAGCAATGTCCTTCGGCTTGTAGTCGCTGAACGCAAACTTCAACACCTTTTCGATGACAAAGCAGGCCACAAAGTCAAAGATCATGATCGATGTCAATGTCATCTTGAACTCTCCGCTGAAAGGGACAAGCCTCAGCTTTTCGTTGATCTCAGGGATGAATTCCGTAGAGCATGAGAAGGCAATTGCTGAGACACCAACGATGCCCCAGTACATGGCTCGGTTTTCGGAAAGAGCTTCACGGAACGGTCGGCCTTGGTAATTGATGGCAAAGGTCGAAATCTGCTGGATCAACTGCAGTAAGTAGACTGCACTGTTGAGAAGAGATGGCTCAAACTCTCCCTCGAGATCAATTTCGGGGTCACGCCTGGGTTGCATTAGAATTGACTCGCTTGAGACAGACAGATGGGCTTGGAATACTTACGGAGCAAGTCTGTCACAGAATCTGGCAATGTAGATCAGCGTGACAATGTGAATGGCAAATTGACCGAGGATAGATCCGATGATGTAGAAGTTGAATATGTTTGGCTGCGGGCGCTCTTTCGAAAGGCCCTCGACAGACTGAAGTTCATTAGCATACTCCAGATAGTTCAGCAATGTGATTGGTGACCTACCTTGGCTCTTGAGATAGACAGGAAACAGACACTCATAAGCATGCCACTGATTGTTACCTGACCATCGCCAAACTTGATGCCTTCCAAGTACAGCACACTAAGACTGTAGGCACTGATCAGACAGTTCAGAGCCAGGATCTTGTACATTTGGATGGTAGCAACAAGTGTGCACCGACCCTGGCGGATGATATTGGGAATGGCGATGACGTTGCTTAACTTGCTGGTGAAAGGTGCAGCGACTGATGCATCGCCCAACTTGATAGTTGGGGGCTCATCATCCATCTCCGACTCCATCATTGACTGCTGCATTCTTTCTGCAAAGCCTTGGGCCTTCTTCACCGCTTCTGTCTGTCTCGGGTTCTGGCTGTTGATGATAGCTTGGGCTCCTGGAGATGTGATTGTCTCCATTGGTGCTTCTGCTTCCGTGTTATTGGCGACCCCGTTGAGCACAGCCCTGTTGCCCTTCTTCTCGGCTTCGCGTTGCATAGCTTTCTCATAGTGAGGATTTGTTGGTCCTGGGGGGTAAAGGTGAGCAATCAATGGCGGCACGGGCGGATGTGGCTGATTGAAGCGCTTCATCAAGTCACATTGCTTCTGGTACATTTCCTTCATTTTGGTGTTCCTGGAATGTTCGGCGATACGGTTGAGGTCGTCCTGAGACCCATTGAGTAGAGCAACACCAACATGGGCCTGCTTCAGAGCACCGACATCGTTGGTGCCATCACCAGCCATCAAAGTGTGGTAACCGAGGTCCTTGAGTCCCATGAGAATCTCCTCCTTTTGCTTCGGTGACACTCGAGCGTAAACCCATGCGTATCTGTACAAAGAGCGGACTGCGGGCTGGCCCTTGAGCTTGTTCAATGCGTATCCGGTAACACAAAGATCGTTCTCCTCGATAATCTTCGAGGCGATAGGCTGGGATGGGTCAACAGGAATACTAATCTTGTCGTCGACGCTGCGCCAAACGAGCTTTTCGCCAGAGTCATCATGTTCGGGAGCATCCAAGATCAAGACCTCGCGATCAACAATCTCGACTTCATGTGCAACGCTCACTGCAGTCAACGGATTGTCTCCAGTAATCATGACCACACGATGGCTACTCTCATTCAGCATCCGTACAGACTTCTTGGCATCATCCTTGAGTGGGCAGGTAAGGACAAGGAAACCGGCAAAATGCAGGTCTGCCTCGACTTCTTCGCGCTTGAGGTCATTGATTTTGCCAGAACCAAGTTCTGCTTCAGTGTTGAGATACTTGTAGGCCAATGCAAGGACGCGAGATCCCTTTCTGGTGAAGTATTTGAACGTTTCCTCGTAGTTGAGAGGAGTCGTCACCAACATCTTTTGGATAGTCTCGGGTGCTCCTTTGACCCCAACAAACGTTCCCTTGACTGGTTTCGAGGTAGATGGGTTAATTCTGGTCACCGTCGCCACGGAACTCTGGCGTTTCAAAGCGGACGAAAATTGGAAGCGGCGCTTAATCTGAACAGAGCTAGCTGATACCTTAGCCGATGCCAGTTTGCGGCTTGTCAAGATATCGTTCTTGCCCAAAGTCCAGCCAAGAGAAGTCAGAGTAGCCTTTTCCATTGGATCTCCAACAATGTCGCCTTCATCCAATTTGACCAGAGCGTGTGCGGTGGCTAGCACAAGAGTGGTATCCAAGCCAACCTGTAAGACAGGGGTGATGTGACTTTGCGCACCATCCTTCTCAGTAGGCTTCTGCTCGCCGAGACCAAGCCCAGCAATTCCTTCAACGACTAGATCCTCTCCGGTCAAGGTTCCAGTTTTGTCAAAGCAAGCAACATCCACTCTTCCGGCGAAGGGAATTCGGAAAGGCTCGGTGCAGTAGATTGCATAACGACTCAAAGCGGCCAAGCTGGTGTTCACAGCGAGACTCAATTCCATTGGGAGCTCTGGAGGAACCACACTGGTCACGATCAAGACACAGTCAAGCATAAGCTTGGATCGCTTTCGGTCTTTCTTAACACCCTCGTCCCAGACATACCAAGACGCAGCAATTGCGAAGATCAAGAGGAATAGGATAAACAGCAAGGCTTCGGCGTTGTTGGCAGATACACGCTCAGTGGAGTAGATCATGGTACGGACCAGGCTTCCCTGGGATGTTTCAAATCCAGTTTTGACGACGATAGCCATGGCACCATTATCAGGGGCTGCAGGGACTCCAGATATGATCTTCGGCCGCTCTTCCTCGGTGTTGCCGTGAGTGATCTGCAGAACTTTCGTGCCGCCGTAGAGAAATGAATTCTTGTCCAGCCCCTCAGGATCGATACGAGCGTCACCAGGTCGGAGCTGAACCGATTCCTTGAGCAAGGGTGTACTTTCACCGGACAGCATAGCTTCGTTCACAATAGCGCTGCCTTCGACCAATAACAGATCGCAAGCAACACCGCTGTCTTCCTTGGTTCGGCCCACGGACACGAGGTCTCCCGGCAAGAGCTTGTCGCTCAATATCTCCATCCACTTGTTCTGTCGGTAGACCCAGATATCATATGGTTGGATGCTCATACCACGGAACTCGTTCAGGGTTCTCTGTCGCTGCCAAACGACGGTGCTTTCGAAAGCGCCCAGCATGAAAAGCGTGAAGAGCGAATAGTACCAATAATCGTCCAGCATCCACAAGCCAACACAAAAGACCTGGAAGACGAAGAAGGGTGCAACTGCATGTTCCTTGAACAATTCGGTGAATGTCGGAACAGGTATGTCAAAGGTATTGTCGCCATAGTGCTGTTGAAGTCTTGAAATTTCCGCCGCACTCTCGAGGCCCTTCGACTTTTGGAAGTCTCTAATAAGCGGCTTGGGCTCAGCATCGAGAGTGTAGATCAGGGGCTTGAAGGAATTCGTTTCGGGGTTGTAGAGGAATCGGCGCTTTTGGAAGAGGAAAGAAGTGTTTTGCTTGCCACCGATCTGAAATGGTCAGATTTGCGGGCAGACGTGCGGAGTCTAACTTACATTGTCTCTCACCAACTTGCAGATCTCGGGCGAACCAGCATTCTCAACAGGCAGGACTTTGATGAGGTTGGCTTGCGCAACGCTCTTGGCTTTGACAGTGGTAAAAAGAGCCTTGAGGTTGACGCTCCAGTTGGTGCAGAGCCAGACCAAACTTTGGACAGTGATGATGGTTCCACACCACACAAAAGTCCACTCGGAAGACTGGATATGCTTTTCGTACAGATCAAGGGTCAGGTAGTATCGTAGAAAGACGGGCCATATGATGGCAAAGGGCCAAACATAGGTGTGTAGAGACAAAGGCAGCGGATTGTGCAGCGTGGCAGCCGCAATCGACGGGTTGTCGACAAGAGGCGCCATTGCGCGGACGGGGAGGAACGAGATGTATCGCGGAAGTTTATTGCGGCATCGGGCGAATCCTGAGATGGTTCGAAGAAGCAGAAAGGTCGTGGGATCGACGTGGCTTCAAGATCTTTGATATCGGCATCCTTTGCGCCTGGCTGACTGAAGGCCGTGCTTCTGAAGCGTGCACGGGCCGGCAGCTCTGCGTGCCCAAAATTTGAGGCTGTCAGGCCATGCCGGCAGCCGACGTCGGGTATTCATTCAAGCATATAGTATAGTCCTATTCAAGGAAACTAGGAAAGGCAGGTTTCCACATATGTCGACATGCTTTCGCCATGTCTGGTTTTCAGCTCGGCGTATGAGGTCATTGCAAGGCTGCCAAGAGGCGCGCCGCTTCACATTTGGAAACCCGGGAAGCTTCAAAGCAACATGCAAGTTCGAGAGAAAGTGAGGAATAGCGGCCGAGTCCGACAGGTGATACTCCGAGATCTGGGCAGACGTGTAGCAGCACTACCTTGCGGCACCTTGCCTACTACTACTATTATTTGCTTATTGACCCGCTCCTTCCGCCTCCTCGCAATCCTTTGTCGTTTCGTCCTACTCCTGGCTCTTAGATACCCAATTCCCAAGTTCGCTGTCTCGACTTTCGTGCATATCCACCCTGCATGCAGCATAATTGCCTTCGTCTCCCCTGCAGCCTTATTTCTCGAGCATACCCCTCCTTGAACCCTCTGGATGATCTTAAACCACGGCCTGCCGCTTTCATTCCATAGACTCAGCCCCACGTCTCTGCCAGCACACGTTCTTTGCTTCACCATTCGCTGCTATTCGACAACGGACCTGCCTCGCACTCCGCCATGTCCGCTGGCGACTCCAAAGACGATGGCTCGCATTCCCACCTGAAGGACAAGATCAAGCATCCCTTTCCGGAGCTGCGCGAAAAGCTCAAACATACTAGTCTGTATGGCTTGAAGGAGTCCTTGACCCATACAAAGTACGCTTCCCTGCCATTTACCGCTACGAAACCGAGCGACGTGCAATCGGGCCTGAGAATGCTGACACGAAGCTAGGAACAAGTTGGGAAAGCTGGAGAACTTGGTATGTGTAGATCACTCTCTTCATCTACGCTTTGCTAATTGACAAAAGATCAACCCAAATCACCGTCATGACGAGAAGCACGAAAAGGAAACCGACGAGAGAAGGACAAAGATTGCCCAGTCCCACCGTTTTGAATCGTTTGCGCCCGAGCGCGATGGTAACAACATCAAGTGGTATGTTGATGGTAGGGACTATTACTGGGTGAGTGGATTTTCACCCTCGTTTGACTATCCCACTAATTGTATAGGCCGTTTCTATGGCACTTGACCGTGCCAAGGAGACAATATACATCGCGGATTGGTGGCTATCTCCAGAGCTATTTCTGAGGCGGCCGCCATACTACAACCAGGAATGGCGACTTGACCAGATCCTGAAGAGGAAAGCCGAAGCTGGTGTCAAGATCTACGTTATTGTTTACAGGCAAGTCCATGACACTCCGTGAAAATCCGAGAGTACTCAAGGACGATCCTTCTGAACACTCGGGTGTCGACAAAAGACTGACTATAAGAATAGAGAAGTGGAGGCAGCTATAACTTGCAACTCTGCTCACACGAAGCATGCCCTACATGCTCTGTGCCCGGAGGGCTCTCCTGGACATGGGAACATCGTGGTAATGCGCCACCCTGACCACAACGTTCTCGAGAACGCTGCAGATATGACATTCTACTGGGCACATCATGAGAAGTTCATCGTCATCGACTACAGCCTAGCCTTCATCGGCGGTCTTGATCTCTGTTTTGGGAGATGGGATGATCACCAGCATCAACTTGCCGACGTACATCCTACCGGTGTCGCAAATGAGATCTGGCCTGGTCAAGATTTTAACAACAACAGAATCATGGACTTTCAGAATGTGCAAGATTGGAAATCAAACGAGCTTAGCAAAGCCGAGTACGGTCGGATGCCATGGCACGATGTGGCTATGGGCGTCATTGGACCTTGTGTCTACGACATCGCCGAGCATTTTGTGCTCAGATGGAATTTTGTGAAGCGTGACAAGTACAAGCGCGATCGCCGCTATGACTGGCTGACGATGGAGGGCCGAGAAGGAGATCTCGAGACTCTTGTTGGAGTGCAAAGACCCAAGTTCCCTGTGGGCGAGTATATCCATCATCCCCTCAGCCCCCTCGAATCGAAACCGCTGGAAAACCAGGGCACCGTTCATGCTCAAATTGTACGGAGCAGCGCGGACTGGAGCAGTGGTATTTTGACGGAGACTAGTATTCAAAACGCCTACAGCGAGGTGATCAGGAACGCTAAGCACTACGTTTACATCGAGAACCAATTCTTCATTACAGCTACTGGCAAAGAACAATCCCCAATCCACAATACCATCGGAAGAGCAATTGTCGATGCGGTTGTCCAGGCCGCTAAAGAGGGCCGCAAATTCAGAGTCATCTGTGTGATTCCCAGCATTCCCGGGTTTGCAGGTGACCTGCGAGACGATGCTGCACTTGGAACAAGAGCAATATTATCGTATCAATACCAGTCTATCTGCCGTGGTGAGCACTCCATCTTCGAACAAATCAAGAAAGAAGGTGTCGATCCCACGCAGCACATATTCTTCTTCAATCTGCGATCATACGACCGCCTCAACGTGACACCTTCGATGAAAAAGCAGGAAGAAGAATCGGGAGTCAAGTACCAGGATGTGCAGCGCGCAGAGGCTCATGAAATCATGGGTGAAAGCGTTGAGCAGGCCAGAGATGATGAGGACGCAAAAGGCGGACGCCATTTCTTTAGCCAAACAAAGGAGAAGGGGAAGGATAAGCTTCATCGCAGCGATTCTGGTGACGAGAAGCAAGAAAAGGAAACAGACGCGAAGCGCCGCTTTGAAGAACACCGCGGCGCAGACGATCCGATGAGTACAGACAGCGTCGCCAAAGACGCAATGCTCAACCAGAAATCCGTCGCCGACGAGCCATGGGAGGGGAAACCGGAGGATGAAGTCCCTCTTTGGATCCAAGAGGAGTTGTACATCCATGGCAAAGTGTTGATCGTTGACGACAAGACCGTAATCTGCGGAAGCTCGAATCTGAATGACCGCTCACAGGTGGGTGTCCATGACAGCGAGCTTTCTATCGTCATGACAGACACGCGTACAATCAACACTACGATGGATGGAAAGCCGTACGAGGCAGGCTACCATGCAGCAACACTCCGACGTTACCTCTGGAGGGAGCATCTTGGCCTATTGGAGCCACAGAAGCGTGATGCCGAAGGTGATCCCAATGCGCAACCACCGAACGATTCACCAAATGACGTGCATGAAAACAAGGAGTATGAGTTTGTGGCTGATCCGTTGAATGATGAGGTATGGGACATGTGGACGAGCAGAGCGACTGTCAATACCCAGGTCTTTAGACAGTTGTTCCACGCTGACCCTGATGACCATGGTAAGCTCTTATCCTTTTTCCATGTTTCGTCACTTGCCGGCACAACTCAACCGCTTCGCGTCCATTATTCGTGCTCGGCATTCTTGTGTTTGAAAAGCCAGATCGCTAATTTAGTTTCTCAGTCAAAACATTCGACGACTATAACAAGTTCCTTCCTGTTAAGGGCACCAAGCCGGGACACATTTACGACCAGATGATGCCACCCGATGAGATCCGAGCCAAACTGGCGAAGATCAAGGGGCACTTGGTATGGATGCCGCTAGATTTCCTAAAGGATGCCAATATGGCGGAGAAGGGAATTCAGGTCAATGCTTGGACCGAGAGTATTTACACGTAAATGTTTTATGAGCCTCGGTGATGCATGAGATGATTGGACTTGGTCAAGGTGTTGGTGAAGAGTATGGACGGGCAGAGGGGCGGAGCTGGCTAGCGTTCCCCCTTTGGTTTGGGCGGCTGGCTAATAAAGTGGGTATACATGATATTTTCCAAACGACGGGTTTCGAGCGTGCTGCGCGCGTCCAAATTCCGAGGTTGCTTCTTGTCTATGGGATTTTATTACAAGATGCAGTGCAACCTTATGCTTACAGGAAGTCTGCGTTCTGGAATATGGACAAACTGCGAACGTACTGCGAGACTGCCCAAACAAATGGCGGTAAATTGGCACGAGGTCTTAGAGCCGCAGGGTTTTCGAGCGTATGATGATGTATATCACTTGGTTTGGCCTTTAAAGAATGGCAAGGGGTGGTCTGATGACCAGGAGGGGCGCCCGATTTTTGGTAGGCAGATATAGATTGGCAGTTAGGAGACTCATTGTTCCACCAGCACATGAAATACATGTAAATTCCATCCATGTTAGTCATGCATGATATATGATAGGCCTGACAAATGACAAATTGACAACATAATTGACGTTCAGCGTCAGACGGGTAAATCGCCCCACATTTACCCCGCATCCGAGTAGCGCGGTGCCGCACAGACCTGAACCCCACACAGAATCCGGGGGAGACCCACGACTAAATCGGGAAAGTCAGCACACGGCAAATCGACCCACAATAATGCAGAAAGCATACGATTTGCATGTCGACAGAGGTGAGTGTATATGAGACATCAGTATACCTGTGGATGGACTCCTACTGGGCGCGAAAGCTGATGATCTGTGAATGTGGCAGTGGCCTGATTTAGAGATATGCAGCACCGTGGCGTGGGGTGGACTTCTATGTACAGAGGATACTAACTTGAATCCTTCTGCGGCCAAGTTTATATTGGAATCATATTCCGAGAGACGAAGCTACCCAGAACTTGACTTTGGCCTCGAACCTGACCTTTGCAGTCACGACTCGGGTAGGAATCTCTGATGTACTCCCCCATACGCGGCATCCCGCGCACATCCAGGCTTCCAGCCCCTGAGTGGTGTGGAAACATGCCATGTCTGCCTGTTACAGTACTTCCCGGTACTTGGCAGGTGCTGGTGGTGGGGGGGGGGGGGGGGGGGGGGGGGGGGGGGGGGGGGGGGGGGGGGGGGGGGGGGGGGGGGGGGGGGGGGGGGGGGGGGGGGGGGGGGGGGGGGGGGGGCGGGGTGCGGGGGGGG
>JAKZHN010000007.1:1242397-1298758 GCA_037179335.1 Cyclaneusma minus
CAACTCTGGCTTCCAGCCCGTGTGTGTTGGTGTAAATTTCTTTTGTTGCCTTTTCCTTTTTTGCCGTTTTTTTGGTTTGGGTGGTGGGTCGCCCCCCCCCCCCCCCCCCCCCCGCCTCTGTGTCCCATAAAGAGCCCTTGGCCCCAGCCCGTCACGAGCCCTCTTTCCCTCTTCCTCTTCCCTCTTCCTTCACTTCCAAATCATCAAAACCTGTCTCAAATTCAGCTCGTACATCTCTTCCTCGATATCCAAGCAACTCGTCACAAGTACCCAGTCAAGATGCCTATCAGCCAGAGAACCCTCCGAATCGCTGTCGCAGCCGCTTACCTGCCTATCCCCCCTCTCTTCCTCCTCTTCGGCCGTGTGCCGTACGGTCCGGCTCAGCCCAGAGCTGATGTTTTGAGGATCAGAATGCATCCACTCCAGGCTTTCACCACAAACCTCAAGAACGGCTTCAAGGACATGACCATCCGGAGTGCCGTGAGGGGTCTCAAGGTCTGAGGTCTCGTCGTGACAACTTTGATGACATCATCGTTGCTTTTTGGGTTTCGGTATGTAGAATGCACTTTGCTGTTGCCCTTGTCCGACTTGAGATTGATGGTGTGTTTCTGCAGGCTTGCGGTCGGTCGCTTGACTTGATGTCGTCGTCGGCATCGCTGGCGTACGGATGGGTGACTTGGCCTTGATGCTTAAAGCGTCGGCCACTGGCTTTGGGATCGGGATAAGGGACATATATCATATGGGTATCGGACTATCGGGTGGCTTGCCGGATGGGTGGATTGATATCATTACCTATACCTGGACGATGCTATGGCACGAGGGCAGGCCGGCGTTCTTTCTTTTTGCTGTACTTCAAACTTGGCTTCGAGTCGGCTATTCACAGCACTCACTAAGACTATCCACCATATACCATACCGTGGTGCAGAAGAGAGTAGAAATACAAATCACTCTCTTGTTACTACAGTGCAACGGAAAAGTACAGATTGCATTTCCAGTTACTCGTTACTGAGAACAAAGTGTCAACGACTAGGAACCCGAACAGGGCCGGTATGGCACGTAAGATTGTTGTACTCAGGCTTTGTATTCCCTGTTTGCTTGGTTCCGGCGCGCTTCACGTTACAGTGACATGAAGAAAGCCTGTGTACGTCCATAGACAAATATTCATCGTAACTCGGTTTGAAACAACCGATTACTACTGATCTTCAAGTATCTCTCTCAGCCATGGCCGTCTTACTCTTTCTTGGTTGTAAGTTTGAGGCCTTAACCCTCTAGTGCTACAGACGTAAATTTACAGCCTTAACAATTTGAGTAGATTCAAAGATTTTCCTTGGCTGCACCTATATAACAACCTCTTGATTGCAGTAGGCTCCGAACTCAGGCTCCTTTCATAGCAAGGAATAGTAAGTTTGAGCAAATGCTAAGAACTAGACTCGAAGCTTTTCGGAGGTTTTCGTAAATACAGAGTCTTAGAAGCAAGTACAATAGAAAACTGGCTCGCTAATTGGACCAAAGGAATAATCATCTGGAAGTTTGGAACACGAGGCAAGATATGTGGATAGTGTCCTTATGTCAGGTTATTTTTACCGGCTGCGATTCATTTATTGGTTTCCCCCTGAATGCTAACATACGTTGACCGCAAAAACGAACTTGCCCCCTGAGACAGTCGCACACAACCTAAAAGTAACTCGCCCTTCTTTTACTTCTTTCCTCCTCCTTCGCTATCCTATCCTTCTCTTTCCAAAGCGCCACAAACGCTGCTCGGTCCCTCTGAATCCTCAACCGCTCCTTATCGATCTTCTTCCTCACATCCTCAAAGTGCTTCTTCACCGGTGTCAGATTCCACCTCGCACCCTTAGCATTCCTCGCCAGGTCTCTCAGGGGTTTGTAAGATGGACTCTTCTTTCTGTTTTCCGCCGTCGAATCTGCAACCTTCCCGAGCTCAACTAGATTCTCATCCAAGGCCGCTAGTTCGCCGTGTGCGCTGTTCACGAGGTAATCGATGTGCGCCCCACCTTTTGCGACGCTGGCATTTAGGCGGCGAAAGTTTTGGAGGTCTTGCAGGGTGATGCTCCCTTCGACGGTCAATTTGCGAATGGCGTCGGAAAGGTTTCCAGGCCTGGGGGATGAAGTAAAGTAGCGGTTGATCGCGTGCTTAGTGGAATTTACATGGCTCAGGTATCGTTTTAACTCGAGTCTGACGTCGGCCCTAATTTCCAGGACTCAGCTAAATAATCCAGGGAGAAAAAAGGAGGGAAAGTGGGGGGGGGGGAAGGTATTTGTGCCAGTGCAGCCAGTTCTGTGCGATGGTTCTACCGCAACTCTCCAAGTCAAAATGCTCAGTAAAAGGTGAAGAGGAATGGACTCACAACTCTGTTGTCTCAGGAAGCTTCGCCAAATTGTTCTCCATGGACTCCCTTGTCATTCTAATCTTTTTGATCATCTTAGCCGGTGACTCCCTAGACTGCAGACCGCTGATCTCGTGAAAGAGCGGTCCCGAGAATGACATCTCTCGGGCCAATAATTCCAACTCCCTCTGATCATGGAGTCTAGAGTTCTCTTTCACCCACAAGCTCCGAACTGGTACGCTCATAGTGACTCCTACGATGGCTGATGCAATGAGCCCCCACAACAAGAATGGTGCCCAGGTCCGCCACGAAAAGATGGTCTTCACCCTTCTTTGATACACATCATCGTCGTAGTCCCTGAACGCCTTCTCCATGATCGTGAGACGGCCCGGGTCGCCAATGACTACCGGCTCGAGCAGCCGAGCCCACCACACTTTGTCCTCTAAATTCAGCGGCACTGTAGGATCATCATTCCAGGTCCCGTGAAGCAGAGCCTGCCTTCTCGCTTCGTCCCTGCGGCGGTCGTTTTCTTGTTTGAGCTGCTCGTCGCGGGCCTCCTGGTCCCTCTGCGGGTCCGGCGGGCCGGGAACGTTTCGCGCGAGGACGGGACTGGGCTGCACAGACCCAGGTTGGTCGCGGGTATGGTTGAACCAGGTCCAGAACCTGAAATTCCCGCTCAAGGTGGGGTATACGAAAAGACATAAGATTGGGAGCACACCAAAGGTTATCCAAGGGTGTTCTTGCCACCAAGGATTTAGGGGATCTGCGTTGTCGCTGTCCATGGTCAGTGAAGCGTTATGTTAACATAGACCGGATGGCAATAATGCGCTTCCTCGCTCCGAAGAGGACTATAGAAAAGGACAACTTCCTGAATGTGGCTGAGGAGAGATGCTCGGACAAAGAAGTTATTATGCGATAATGGTTGATCGCCTTCTCAGAGTCCTAGAACTTGCCATAGGAAAATGGGTGAGATAAAGAGATACCAGATGTAGCGCTGCTTGCAACTTAATATGCAAGCGGCCCTCGGGCTGAACAATGCATTGTTGGAACCGGCGCTGGTTTGGAATGGCTTTCGAGTTTCGACGCAAACGACTGCACATCACCATGGCGACAACCACATTCCTCAGGTGTGTTAGCATGTGTAACCTAACCGAACCCAAGCCCATGGTAAAAGCCTATACACTGATGCAGAGCTCTCCAAGCTCATTGCATTGCCACCTCGTCGCGCGCTCCCCCACCGGCGGACAGAAGGGGGTCTTAAAAGTCGCCAGTGCCTTGCACTCTTTTCACGGCGCCTACGATCCCTTTCAGGAATGAAAAATGTCCTGGATCGATTGCCATGATATCCTCTGCGCCCTTACCCTCCACGTCCCTCCATACGCCGTCTTCCTGGCTCACCTCCCCGTAAAGATGCGTATTTTGATTCCGCCGAAGTCCGTCGATAATCGCTCGGCACACATACTCGCTGTCAAACATGACATTTATTTCCTAGCATGGTTTTAGCTGCATACAATATAGCTAGAAAAGTTTAAAATACGAACCTGGGAATGAAACCACGACTGGGTATCTTGATTGCCGTTTCCTTGGATCTGGGAGAGGATTTAGTACTAGTTTCGACAGCTGGAGGGCTAACACGTACGCCGATATGTTCGTCTACGATCATAAGCTTGACATGGCAAGAGCGCTTCTTCTTTTTGGCAACGATGGGCGCCACTTGATCCTTGCCGATGTACCAGAAGTAGTGTAGGTTTTTCTTTGCGGCGGCGGAGAGACTGGTGAACAGCTTGTGTGAGATCATGTTGTTTGTTCCTCCTTGCATTGGCAATAACTCTCCGTCATCGTTATACCTGCTCTTGTTAGCGTACAGTTACTCAAAGAGCCCTGTTTACTTAGGTACCCAAGGCAGATATAACAGAAAACGTCGATTCCCCTTTCACAAGCTTCGATAATTGCGGGGACCAATGGCTCAGCGTTCAAGGTCGGACTCTGGATAAAGACGTTTTTCTGGAGAAAATTTGATTAGCAATCAGAGTTCTGGTTCTCGTTCCGTAAATTTAATACCTTTGCATTCCTCAAAGCACTAAGCCAGACTTCGTTCTGTGGTTGGTACACAGACTTGTTATTTGGCGGACCGTAGGGCTCACGGCAGACCATGGCAATGGGAAATGGCTCATGTGCTGGGATTGGAATCAATGGTGTCATTTCTTCCTCTGGAGCAGGTTCGGGAGCATTCCCCTTGAAGCCGGGGTTTTTCGTATGATTGAGATGGCGCGTGGTCGCTTCCACACGAGTCTCACTGGCTTTGGGGGAGACAGCGCTTTGAACCCTTGCCACTTCACCGGCGATATCAACGTCGTAGTGCGGGTCATCAGTTGTATGTTCAGGTAGAATATTGGAGTCTGAAACAGGCTCTTCGATTCGCGACTGAGGAAGCACTTGTTCTCCGCTGTGCAGGAAGTCAGTTGTCCTTGAATCTGGCCCTGGTGCTTGAGTATTGACAGCAGCGGTAGGGGCGTTTTGGCTTGCGCTCATCACAGGCTCTTTCTGAGCATTCTCTTGCCGCACAGTCTGATCTGCGTCTTGGGTCTTGGGTTGCCTGAACGCCAGGTTGCTTGGAAGAAAGTCTCCCGCAGTGGGTCCTGACTTGTGATCCTGCGCGATCGGGATTGGATCCTCATGACCCGCTGCCGAATGGTGTCGCTTTTGCTCAGAGAACTCTCTTGGATCATCTCCGTTCTGGCCCGTAGGGTGTACAATACTTTCCGTTGTAGTTGGCCCCGTCGCATAGTCAGACTTCGTAGGGTCCGATGCTTCATTTCCTGCTTGGGAGTTCAAGACACCAGGTGCATTGATTTCTCTGTGCTCGTGAGCGTATGCTTCATGGGGCTTATTGCGGAGATGATCAGGATGGATGACAGCATGGTGACCCTTAATCGAGCCATTTGGACCAAATATGTCGTTGTGTGACTTATTGCCAAAGGATCCCAAGCCACCCTGAGTAGCAGGTGAATTGTGACTTGGCAGTGGGGGGTCGAGGGTCTTGCTCCAAGATATCAGAGCCATGTCGTAAAGAGAGTCGACAATGGGGCCCTCCAATCTTATAGCCATTTCGAGATTGTCATTGTCTTGGATGTTATTGCTTTGCAGCATAGCTTGACGACGATCGACAATCATGTACTTGCAATGGAACGTCCCAAGCAATGGCTTGTGGTAGTTCATGACCTGCAAGTCGATGTTTGGGATTTCCTCGGGCGCTGGCAGTGCCACCGCTTTTCCGGTCATCTCCTTTTCGGAGACAACATAATGGTTGTCCAAGAACTGCTTGGGACTCCCTCGGTCGTAAATCAGCTTGAAGACCACTTTCTCCCCGCGCTCTCCAGCCCTTCGAGAAAGCTCCTTCATGGCGTTTGTAATGTACTTAGAGGCAATGGAATTTTGCCTGTATAAATTAGCATTTTTTGGGCACGAACTGGATTGTTGAGATTTACCAGTAGTTCGTGGCCAAGTAGACCTCTTTTTCCGCCCTGACGATCATGTTGGACATATGTCTCATGATGTCGGGGACGCTACGAGACGATTAGCACATGTGTAGTGTACGAAAAACTCTAATTATTTAAAGGATAAAGGGGCGTATGGAAAGACTGTGACCACACAGTGCTATCCCTGCTCTTCAAAAACTCACACTGAAAGCACAACCAGGGGAATCGTCCCGGAGCTACCCATGAGACTTGGACTAGTCATGGTGCTCGAGACACTTTTGTCAATGCAGCAAAGAGCATCGTGATATAGCTGGGATATGGTTAGCTAGAGGCTTCAATGATCAGCAAACACATACTCGAAGAAAGAGGTCGCTGGGCTCAGTTGAGCCCCATTTTCCACACTCTTTGGCCCTCTGTCGGTCCTCTGTCGTAAGATTGTCTCGATGGGCCCTGGCGGTAGCCACGCTCTCTTTCTCACCAGCTTGATGGCCACCGTACAGCTTTTTCCAAGCTTCAGCGGGCGCAAGCGAGGGATCGGCGGCAAGCAGGGCAGAAACCGAGTCTTGGCTGGTGCAAAGCTTGTAGACCTTGTCGGAAATCATGCTGCCTTCGATAGTAATCCTGGACTCCAGTTGACGATGTCGCGGGGTAGTCACAGCACGATATGGGAGCTCGAGGAAGACTTGGAAGAATAGGATGATGAAGGCGTCGAGAAAGTCAGCAAGCTTCGTCATGGCAGTGGTCAAGATTAAAAAGTCGGTTCAATGTTGGGGCTTGATGGCACTAGCGGGAATCATCATCAATTGTCATTGGGGCGAGGGCCAAGCTAGTGATTCAGTTCAGCTCGATGGGGCCAGTACATTGACTTTGAAGCTGTGGATTTCTGTGAAGGCATTCGGTTTGCAGCAGTGATGTTTCAACTTTCAAGCTTGCTGTCCCGGGATGACGATGTCGCTGCAGGGATCCCGCGAGAGAATCAAGCTTTTGCCAAGTTTCTACCAAGGAGACGGCCCTACTCTACCGTCCTGTCGAAGTGCACGGGCGAGCTCGAGAACACATTGATAGTGCCTGGCGACACTTGTGGTGATCTTTGTACATGTACGCGCTATAGTAATTCCGGGCCCACCCCACTCATGACCACAGCGGCAAAAGGGAAATTTTGACATCCCGAGTTTCCGAATGACGTAGTAGGACGAGACTCTTCCCCTCCAGCTTCCTGGGGGCAAGCACAGTTGAGACGCGGCCTTGCCCTCCCAGCTTGCTTGGTCAATGGCCGAATATAAAGTCAAAGCTGCAAACTCCAGTCCCAGACTTGAGCCAGACGCAGTGCTGCTCAATGGCATCCCACGTCTTCCGGCCACCGGTGAGTCCGGGCGACCGAGGCATGACCCGACTTCGTGGCCGGAGTCTGGAATCGGCTCTCGGAGCTATCAGATTTCCCCCGAATCTGCCACTGAGGTCAGGTAGGGCGCGAGATGGTCTCCTGGCCTTCTGCACATGTGCAGCTGAAATCTTTGCGCCCTCCAACCCTGTCCCGCTTCCTCCGTCCAACAAAGAATCGCTGCCAACCGCTTTGATAAGCCTGAGGGGACGCGGAATGCCCTTTCACAAGTGACCACCACCAAACCCTCGAGTCGGCACAACCTCCATCGCGCCTTTCATCCCCACAGTCGCCATGTCTACTACTACTACGTCTGGTCCTGCTCACCGAGTGTCGTCTGCCGTCGAAGAATTTGGCTTCCCCAATGGCCACCTGGGCCACTTGAGTGCCGCCCAGTCGCAAGCGCTTACCCAGTTTAGGACTTTGTGCGAAGACAAGGGCATATATAAGCCTGGGAATGGCTCGCATATACCACCTAGCCATGATGATGCGACTCTCTTGTGCGTGGTGCCTAAAGTCGTTTTTTTTTTCTTTGCTGTCGGCGGCTGATTCGTCTAGGCGCTTCCTGAGAGCTCGGCGCTTCAGCGTCCAAGAGGCTTTCAGACAATTCAAGGACACGGAAGACTGGCGCAAAGCGAACGAGATCACCAGTTTATACGAGACGATCGATCTTGAGCAGTACGATGAAACCCGACGTCTGGTACGAAACTGCTTGCAACGTCCAATCTGCCCTATATGCATGCTTACAATCAATCAGTATCCCCAATGGACTGGGCGCAGGGACCGGAGAGGCATTCCCGTCTATGTGTTCGAAGTCAAGCATTTGAATAGCAAGAGAATGGCCGCCTACGACAAGGCTGCTGCTGCCACAGCTTCGAAGGCAAAAGGAGATGGGACAGTGTCGCCAAAACTTGTCCGCCTATTCGCTCTGGTACAGTAATTCGCTCACAACCACAGCCTAGAAAATGCTAATTTGTCTTTGTAGTATGAGAACTTGATTCGATTCGTGATGCCAGTGAGCACTTTCATGTCCGATCGCGATTACCCAAGGACGCCGATCACTCAGAGCAATAATATTGTGGATATTTCGGGAGTTGGTATGTGAACAGAGTCGTCATTTTGCTGTGGTATCATAATGAGCCGCCGCGATCCTTGAAACCTTTGGGTTCCCGGCATATAAAAGTTCTCGAGAATTGCTGCTAATCTATGTAGGCCTTAAGCAGTTCTGGAACCTACGGTACGTAGTGTGTAGATGGCCCGTTGGATACCGTCTAGCTTGATCCCGCTCGCCTTACCCGCATCGAAGGATATATAACAAGTCGCAGCAGCGGCAAAAAGGAGCTCTCATACCATTCCACCACCTCTGGCCTTCTGACCGCTCTCCTTACCCTTTAGCAATTCTGCACGCTTTTTCTGACTTCGTTCTTAGGGGGCATATGCAGGACGCGTCTACTCTAGCCACAGCCCATTACCCCGAAACTCTCGACAGAATTTTCGTAAGTATTGTACCCTCGCTAGGTGTAGGTCGAATACAACAAACGCTGATTTTTCCAGATTATCGGAGCGCCTTCTTTCTTCCCAACCGTTTGGGGTTGGGTAAAAAGATGGTATGATCTGATCCGAGCATTTCTTCTAAGCTATTCATTAACTCTGATAATCTAGGTTTGACCCCATCACTGTCTCTAAGATTTTTATATTGAGCGCGGGAGAAGTCCAAAAGACTCTCACCTCTTTCATTGACCCCGCAAATATCCCCAAAAAGTACGGCGGCCAGCTTGATTTCGCTTTCGGGGATATGCCCGTGCTCGACCCAGCTTTAAAGAAAGCTATTACCTGGGAGCCTGGCTTTACAGACTTCCCACATGGACCCATGTATTGGGAAGACGCCGAAGACGGAACTAAAGCACATTTGATTGCGGTCGGCAGTGTGAAAGGCAAGCAAAGAAAGGACCGGGTTTGCACGGTTCTAAAGGGCGCGAAGATTGCAACAGCAGATGAGAAGCAAGAGGATGCAGAGACTGTCAAGGGAGGTGGATTGACTGTGGGGCACCCATTAGAGAGGGTTCCCACGGCACAGGAGTACGTTGATTCCGCTGCGCGTGGCAACGATGCGACTGAGGGGGACGAGAGGGCTCCCGAAGACTGGGAGAGCCCAAGAACGAGTGACGAGGAGGCTTCTCAGGCTGTACAGAACGGCGAGGTGGTTCCTGCGGCAAGACCGGAGCCGGTGTCTTTTGTGACGGCAAGCGATGGCATTGACAGCTTGAACAAGCTGACCCTGCAGGACAAGAAGGAGGTGGGGGCAGCTGCGGCCTCGAATGGACATCCGAATGGACAGGCTACCGCTACGAGCGCAGACGCCGCGCCTGAGATCACGGTGTCGGAGCCCCTCAGCAAGAAGTCATCAGAGTCATCAAGGGGAGGAAAATTAAAGGAGAAATTGACGGATGTCAAGGAGAAGGTTAAAGAGAAGGTAAGCGGCGCTTGATGATCTGATATTGGTTCACTAGCGTCGCATAGTAGTTCAGAGACGAAGGAACGAATGGAAAGAGTTGAAGTTGATAGCAGATAATGGGATCTACAGTGGGACGTAAGAAGTCTGCATACGATCTACAGTCTCCGAATGATTGCGGATATCCCAAACAACCAGGAATATTCTCAATAACTAGGAATTATCCAGGTGCTTTGGAAAATCCCAAGTGATTTGGATTTTGGAACATTCCCAGAAATTGAAAGTATTCCGAGTGATTGGGAATATTGTCATCCACTGAATCTCCACCGTATTCAGACTTTCTCCATGGCACTGTACAAACGACCGACTACAAAGGTTCCGAAAGTCGCCTGTGTTCCATCCATCAATTAGCTTCTTAGCCAGCGGAACTCAAGCAAAGCTGAGCCCCAGATGATATGCAGCTTTGACCCACATGGCAGATAGTTGTCTTCCGACCTGTCCCTCTCATCAAATGTTCAAAGTCCCCTCCATAACCTCCACCGCATCACCACTCAAGAACACCGCTTCGATCTCTCCCTTCTTGAGCACCACCTCAACACCAATCTTCGACTCCCTCCCCATCTCCACCTCCTGCGTAATAGCAAACTTCCGGCGTCCCTTCTTCTCTTCCCCTTTCAACGCCAGAAAACAAGAAAGAGCGCAAGCTGCGGAGCCCGTCGCCGGATCTTCGCCCGGAATATCCGCCTCGAATAGCCTACATTGCATTTCCTCGCTGCCATCCGCCTGAGTCCCCAAAACATAATAATACTTCCCCAGAAACCCCTCATTCCAGCCTTCATCCAACAACAGCGCCGCTTCCAGACGCGGCTGCGTCCTCTTCGCCCTGCTCAACAGCTCCAAAGTAGGGAGATTCACTAGCAAAAAGGTGACACCTTTTACAATTGAAACGAATGTCCCTTTGTGTTCGTATTCTGCGAGACCAGATGCACTGGATGATAGCCAGGCTGCATCTCTGGGAATGTGCGAATCGTGTATATGCACCTTGAAAGGGATACTAGCCTCTGCCTTGAAGCTGCCCGTGGTGGCGCCCGTTTCTAGCCGTTTGATGGACATTTTCCCAGCCTTGACATTGAAGAAGACTTCGGAGGCCTGAGGTGCAAGATGCTTCAAAACGTAACAAGCGGTGCCGATTGTGGGGTGGCCAGCCCATGGTATTTCGGAACCAGGGATGAATATGTCGACGGTCCATTCGGTGGTTGAGGAAGAGGGGTTGTGGTGCAGGAAGACGGTTTCTGAGAGGTTGAACTCGCCGGTAATGGCGAGCTTTTGGGATCGTGTTAGGGATACTGAGGGTGGGACGTGGACGATGGCGAGGGGGTTGCCGGTGTAGATGGTTTTGGTGAAGACATCCACGATGTTGTAGGCGAGAGAAGACATGATGATGATTATGGATGGTGATGGCGGTTTGTTGACGATTAATGACACAACGCCGACTTGAGAATTGAGACAGTCCGAGGGGTCCTGGGCTCAGAGAATGGAGGTTACTTTGAATTTGTAGGTAGGTCCTGGAAAGAAGTGGAACTCGTGGTCAATTCTGTGATTCATTGGCGCCTATGAGCAGGAGTCACTTGTCGTATGACTTCGCTCGTCCCAGCAATCAACGATCGTGGGGGCCGATTCACCCCAATTATTACACTGGTCACCATATGATAGCAATAAGGGGCCAGGGGCCAATCCCAGTAGAAACAGCAGAGTAGGTAGCGCAGACCATTGTAATTCCACGAACCCCTCTTCTGGGCAAGAGAGCAAGAAATCCATGAAAAGTAGTAGGTAGCCAAAGATCGAAGAGGCAAAATAGTACAATAACTATAGAAGGAAAGACGAGCGACTTGCCTTTGATGTCACACCGACATTTGACACTTACCAACTTCGGTCTGGTCATATGTACGTCTTATCTGGAACCTTCAACATCATGGCTCAAGATCGAACGTAGATACATAGCATACCAAGTGAGGCCTCGTATAGGGTAGACAACGCAACTCATCCCAGTGCTTTAAAGACCCCAAGTCCTTCGTATCCTCTGGAAGATGGCAGCCACGATCAGACAAGCGACACGTGAAGGTGAATATTCTCTTTCAAAGCTCTGCTGTGGAACAATGCCTCCGAGAAAGCATTCTGATTTGATATTGACAGTATCCCGTACCAGACGTCCCAACAATCCACCAGCTGGTGATGGAGCTGGCCGAATATGAGCACGCTGCCCACGAAGTCCAAGCAACTCATGAATCGCTCGGCTCAACGCTCGCCTTTGCCGCTTCCCCAGAGGTATCAATCCACAACACCACCCCCTCAGACGGTGACCGCATTTCCCCCTCACGGCCCGCCAAATGCCTTCTCCTATTCAACCCCGCTGGTGAGCCTGCCGGCATGGCACTCTACTTTTACAACTACAGCACTTGGCGTTCCAGTGCAGGAATATATCTAGAAGATTTGTTTGTCCGGGAGAAAGAGAGGGGAAAGGGGTATGGGAAAAGGCTGCTTGTGGAGTTGGCGAAAGAGGTTGTGGGGATGAAAGGAGGCAGGTTGGAGTGGAGTGTCTTGAAGTGGAACAAGCCGAGTATTGAGTTTTATGAACGCATGGGCGCGAAGGCGATGGATGAGTGGGTGGGGATGAGAGTTGATGGGAATGCGTTGAAGAGGATGGCGAGCATGGAAGTGTGAATCCGAAGCTATCAGACATGTGTAAATCTTGCAATACAAGAGAAAATCACACAAGAGAGGGTGATTAACTGTTCAGAAAAGGGGGGTTATTTTTATTTTCTGCCCCTACGCCTTTTTAGACGCCCCTTGGCGACTGGCACATTCCCTTCGGACGTTGGAGCAAATAGCTCTAGATCTGCAAGGCCTGCACGACTTATCTCCCCACGGGACGCTGCTGACAATCCTTCACCCCAAGTTACAACCCATTTGTTCATTTCGGTATCTCTGGTCATCATAGGACTCATATTCCATATCTTCGCCCATAATCGTTGCATCGTTCTCGCATTTATCTCCCGCGGCGTCTTCCTCTCATAGGTATAGGACAACTTGTTATGTGCCACGGCGGCTGAGATCGGCGTCGTCAAGTACTTCAGATCCAATAAAGACTCCTCTTCCTCCCTTATCCGGGACCGTCGAGCTGGAGCGCCAGGCCATTTGATTTCGCCGACCGCGAGCTGGCGAAGTCGGTGCCACTCTTGCTCGGGTAGAGGAGGCAGCACTTTGTCGAGAGTATCTGCCCAGAACTTATCGATCAAGCCCTTCTCCCGCTTCTTTGGCAGTGGACGGCCCCAGATATTCTCTGTAGGCAGCTTGGGGCTCGTGCGGCGGACAGTTCCCCGGTTTTCAACAGATTCGAAAAAAGGTTGATTGGCGTGGCTCTTGAGGAGTGCCTCGAGTTTGGGATATGGCTGATTCAATGGGCGTTTGGGCGACTGTCCGAGAGCCTTCCTCAAATGGTCCTCCACTACTGTGGTAGGCTTGGGGGTATTCTTCTCGTCTTCGACTCTCATCTGATCGAGCAGCTCGCGCCTTCGCCTGCCAGCGCGGCCATAGGTAAGCATGAGAAGGCGCCACAGGCCCTTGTGTTCGCCATTGCTCGCTCGCTGCAGAACATGGAGAGCCTTGTGGGCTTGGCTCTTATCGAAAGGGCGGCCGTGGTTGCGAAAGCGAGAGATGGTATACTTGTGGATGTACTTCTTCGCAGCGTCGTCCGGCAGGTAGGAAGCTTCGCGGAGGAGAGAGCGGCAGAGGTGCAAAGCTTCAGTCGGGAGCTTTTTGGTAGCCATGGACAAGAAAGGTCAAATCGACATTGAAGGACTCAGGACTGGGGGAAGCTGTTTCAGCCTCAGGCCCCGCACCGACGCGACGTGAAATCAAAGTTAGCCTCTCAAACTTGGCACGAAGTCCGCATTTCAGTCGTGCTGGATAGCCTGACTTTTCGCGACCATCATGAATTTGGCACAGCTGCAGAGCGGCGGTTAGCGGTACCAGAGAATCAAATTGGCTGGGCCCGAGGCCTGGCGTGGATGACGCCGATGTCCTTCCAGCCACCTTTCCCCCAATTTTGGCTTTTCTGTAGCCACTTAACAACGCGTCAACTACGCGAAGAAGGCCTATCGTAAGCCTCAATTTGCCGTGCTGTAAATCGACGTGTAGTGCTTGCGGCCTCGACGCGCCCGGAAGCGAATCGCGCTCGAAAAGCTGCCTGCCCTCGCTTGCCTCGATCCGTCCCCTCCCTTCGCTGTCGCCATCCTCTCTCCCAACTTGCATGGCCTCGGCGACTGTCACCGCTACCCCTTCCAGTCCGTAGTCTATTGATCCAATCCCACTGAGCCTGTCATCCCGCTATCGCGCATCAAGGAACCGGCAGGATGTCGCAGTCGCAGCAGTCGCAGCAGTCGCAGTCCTTCAGGGCTGCTTATGGCGACGAGCCCAGTAATAGCCAGCAGAGCAATCCTCCTCCGCAGATCTATTCCGTGCGCATCACTTCTCCCCCTTGTCTCGCTCTAGCTAACTTGCTGGACAGGCTGTCTATTCCGGAGTCGACGTATACGAGATGGAGATCAACGGTGTCGCAGTCATGCGCCGTCGCAATGACAGCTGGCTGAATGCCACCCAGATCCTAAAAGTTGCTGGTGTTGAGAAAGGAAAGCGCACAAAGGTTCTTGAAAAAGAGATTCTGATTGGTGACCATGAGAAGGTCCAGGGTGGCTACGGAAAATACCAGGGCACTTGGATCAAGTTTGATCGTGGTCGATCGTTTTGCCGCCAATATGGTGTAGAAGGACTCCTACAGCCTCTATTGACATATGATATGGGACAAGATGGTGGTGTGGCCGGACAAGGAGGTCTCGACACACCAACCAAGGAGCAAGCCATGGCAGCCCAGCGAAAACGTCTGTACAGCTCAAGTCAAGAAAATAGGTCAACAGGCCAATCCACAACTTTCTTCAAGAACATCTCAAATTCAGCAGCTCAGGCTGTTGCCGCCATCAGCAAGGCAAGATTCGACTCACCCGGACCACGTTCACGCAACAGTCTCAATCGGCCACCAAGCTTTAGCAGACAGTCATCCCAACAGCACCTGGACTCCCAGGAAAATGGGTTTCCCGGAGGATCTCAGCAGAGTATGGCAAGCTTTGCGTCCGAAAATAGCTTTGGTCAACAAGATTCTGCCTATGCTACTCAGCTGCCCCAGTTCTCTCACGCTGGAAACAGTGAATTCCACGAGCCTCCACGGAAGCGAATGAGGACCGCCCTTCCTAGTGGTCCAGGGGAAGCCTTTGATATGTCTATGCAGAGTGAGCGAGAACAGACTCCCACTGAACCCAATGAGTCTTTCATGTATCGCCAGAATCCCGATGAAGACTCGCCAATGTCTCTGGCACCCCTTCCGATGCAGCATACCCCGGCTGCCGAGGCAAAGAGGGCTCTACTCGTGTCTCTCTTCACCGACCCTAGCCGCAATGATTTCAGTACTCACGAAGCCTTCACAACTATGTCGGGAGAAGAGTTTGATGTGCCCGTTGACGCCAGTGGACATACTGTCTTACATTGGGCAGCTACACTGGCAAGAATGAACCTACTGCGAGCTTTAATTGCCAAGGGTGCTAGTATCTACCGGGTCAATGGAGGAGGAGAGACAGCCCTGATGAGAGCTTGTGCCGTTACCAACAGCCTGGACACCAATAACTTTACCGATCTCCTCGAGCTGTTGGGACCAACCATTGAACTGAAGGATTGCCGTGGAAGGACTGTACTTCATCATATTGCTGTTACTTCTGCTGTCAAGGGCCGGAGTGCAGCAAGCAAGTACTACCTAGAGGCATTACTGGAGTTTGTCGTCCGATCAGGAAGTGCACCTAACAGCCAGCAGTCATTCAGCGGTGCTCCAGCCCCCAAGTTCATGGGCATTGGTCGCTTCATATCCGAAATTGTCAATGCACAAGACAAGTCAGGTGATACAGCACTGAATATTGCAGCTCGTGTTGGGAACCGTAGTATCATTTGCCAGCTCATTGAAGTCGGTGCAGATGCTGCTTTGCCAAACAGGGCAGGTCTTTGTCCACTGGATTTTGGTGTCGGGGACCCAGCAGAAGTAAGCGAAGGCAGGCGAGATCCCTTCGATAGTCCAGAAAAGACCCTAGCCGGGAAGAGTGCAAAAGAATGCCAAAAGGACATTATAAGCTGTAAGCACATATATCTCACCCCTTCCAGACCATATCTAGCTAACACACCCTCAAGCAATCACCTCCCTCCTGACCGAAGCGGACAAGGAATTCACAGCCGAGCTCGCCTCCAAAAAATCCAGTATTGACACCATCCGGGCCCAGCTGCGAGAATCTGCTCGTCGTCATCTCAAAGAGAAGCAGCGTCTGCAAGACTACCAAGACCGCGCCAGAGAAATCTCAGCCATGCGGCAACGGATGATTAATCTGCAGCGCGTCCGACAGGAAGAGCGCTCGCGTCAAACAGGCCAGCAGAATCACCAGTTTGTCAACATGAACGGCAAAGAAACTGCCATGCGGCTCGGCGATGCTGATAAAGGGATCATGATCTCAGAGAGTGCGGTCATGCTGCTTGGAGAGAGTAGTGACAGAGAAGGACATGTACTGCTGAACCCATTCCAACAGAGGCGATTATTGGACCAACTGCCTCCTGTGCATGTCTTGAAGGCAAGGCTGAATGCATACAGAGCAAACAACAAGGTACTGAGCGAAAATGTGAGGCAGCTGCAAGCAAAAAGTTCGGAACTGGAGGACAAGTACAAGAAAGTCATTAGTATATGTACGAAAGTGGAGGAAGACAAGATCGATGATTTGTTAGGGAACCTATCCAGAGCTGTGGACAGTGAGGGTGACGATCTGGAACTGGCCAGGGTCAGGGAATTCTTATCTTCGGTCGAAGGTGTGTGATGGTGGCTGGACGGCTGGCAATGTGGCATTTGTTGCAAGGACGGCGTCGACGGTGTTCTTGGGCACTTCTGCATTTGCGTGGAGTTGGTCTGGTGGTTTGTTATGGTTGAATAAGGACAGGGCAGGAGGACTTCAAGCTCTTTCTGCATCAAGTGCCGTCTGGCTGCAGACTTGTCACTACTAGGTACACATCAATTGAAATGTCACAGTGCGTCACTATACAGTCGGGCGAAACAAGTCTGCACCCTAGCTTAATAACATGTGTAGCAGTGGTCCAATGGACTTTTGTTTCCAGTTATTTAGGATATTTCCAATCCTTTGGAATATTCCTTGTTGAGTGTAAATAAGGGGCGGGGGTTGAGTCAATAGCACGTGGTGAACTAGGTAGGGGTGAAGGCAGTATGCATTGGTGACTAGAGAAGGAAGCTCTCTCTTGGGGAGAGACCTCTCCTTAGCTCTGAGCTACAAGGAGCCTAGACTAAGATCACAAAGGACAGTAATTCCAGGATAATCATATCCTATCCAAACATTCCTACAGAATGGGAATGTTGCTAGAGATTGGGAATATCTCTAGAAATTGGGGATATTTCTACTCATTCGGAATATTCAGGTTCTCAATTTTTAGGAATATTCCCAATCTCTAGAGATATTTTCCCAATTTTCGGGAATGGTATTAAATAATTTATAAATACTGGGGATACTCCCAATTATTGGAGGTGAGGGCTCACACCTTTTTCACCTGATTGTATGAAGAGACAAAGGGGCACGACCGCTCAGCCTCGCTCTGGAAAAGCAGAAAATTCATTGAAGTAACACTGTCCCATAAATGACGGGTCCTGGCAAGCTACAACGTGATTTTGTGCCCATCTCTTTCGGAATGGTAAAAGCAACGCTAGGAATTCTCCTCCGGTTCTGCTCATTTGCTCTTGGAGGCTCTCTGCGCCTTACATCTCCAACATTGGCAGTATGGCTTCATCTTGTGTTCCGCATCGGCTCGATCCACACCAAATTGTGGATTAGAGTCCTCATAACTAGAAATCATCATATCAGCGAACGTTATTTGAAGGAAATGGGGATATCCCAAGTGCTTGAGGAAATTCGAAGGGTCTTGGGAAATTCAATGGAACTGGAGACTTTTGAAGGAAGTGGGGAAATTCGAAGGAATTGGGAATATTTGAAGGAATTGGGGATATGCGAAGTAACTGGGAATATTCGATATCCCTTCGCCCGTCCCACGCCATTTCCAATGAAGTGACTTACCCGAATATCTCTCCGTTTCTCAGTCTCTCTCTGGCCTCGATGGCCTCCTTGATCGACTGGAACTCGACGATAACTTGCATTCCCTCTTCCGATTGGACATAACGCCGTTTATCGCCTACAAGCATAAACGAAGTAAACAGCATTTGCAAGCGATATGCGAGCTCCTCTTGAAGCTCCTCTCTCTTCTTGTCGAGCCTGATGTTTTGAAGCATCAGAGTTCTTGTGGCCCCGTTGATGGCCCACTTGAACAGCTCCTCGTTCGGAGCAACTTTCGAATGCACCTGCGCACCATGATAGAAGTCGGCCTCGATTTGCAGATCCCGATTTTCTTGAGCGGTCCCATTTTCCCTGATAGCAGCAACATGGCAAACCATATCTTCTGCCTCTCGAGCACGGAAAAAAATGACAATTGCAAGTCGCTCTCGAGGGTGGAATTGCATCTCTTCGATCAGACCTCCGAAAGCGCGCGCAGCGATCCGTCCAGGACTGTATTCCACGATTTGGTGGAGTCTAACAACGACAGCACGTCCTCGACGGCTTGCATGCATCTCTTTGCGGAGTTCACGCTCCTGGTTTCCGGTGAGCATAGTGTGGAAGGCCACTTTCGTGTCCTCCGGGATTTGCAACTCTGGGCTATCGTCCACATCTCTTAGTTCCTCAAGCGTGCCCCCGAGGGAAGATGCCCTCGAAATGTTCCGCCCTCCCGTTGACTGACTGGCGGAAGTGGAGCCGGCCTTGAAAGAGCTCTGCTCCTGAAGAAGTTCGTCTAACAGCGTAGATTTGCGACCATACGCCGAGCCGGCAGTGGAGGGCGCTGCAGCAAACTCAAGGAGCTCGTGAAGCAAGCTTTTCGTGGCTGCCTCGGACCTCTTTGGGTGAGGCCGTCTAAGAGGTTCTGAGAAGACCGAGTCGGCTGGGAGATAATATGGTTAGTAACAACAGATATTTACAGCTAGGACAGGATTCTCACCATCGCCAGTGTAATAGTGCTGATCAGAGTCGGCAACAGAAGCAGCTCGAGTAGTCCCACCTAAGCTTGATACGACCGAACTCTGGCGAGGAGTGCTGAGTGCTCTCTCACTCTCGTAGTCGATGATACTCCTCACAGGCACGCGGCGGGTGAAGATATCGGGAATTTTGGACTCCTCGGAGGTGTCCACATCAGCAGCGCCCGGTCGACCTTCAAAGAATCGGATCGGCTTTCTGCGTCTGGCCAACAGCGCTGCTCGGAGCATGGGATCCATTTCCTGCCAACGCCTATAAGCTTCCATAGCTCGGAGCTGGTCACATGTTAGTCAATGATGTTTGTACGACGAATACGTCGGCCCTTTCTTGCAAGGTAAAACTCACCATCTCGCTGTCAAGTTCAGACAACACGTCCTTGCGTCCTTTCCTAAGTCTCTTTGAGATGGCACCGCGATCCTTTCCATCAATGTAATTATTATCGCGGTCCAGGTATTGCAACCTCGGGTCCGCAGCCGAAGAGACAGAGCTCACGACTTTGTCGTTCAGGCGATTCTGAACAAGGCCGAATGTCGTTGGAGGCAGCAAGCTCGTGTTGCGTTGCTCGGCCAATGTTCGTGCTGGCTGTACACCTCGCAAAACCTCCTGCGGGGAGGCGAAGTTGAGTCTGACCGACGGGTCTATGTCCAAGTTCCGATTCTCGAACCTTTCGTCCAGGGCCTCGTTCTCAGAGTGCATACGAGCGTTTGGACCAAAAACGCCGACGATGCTCGAATTGCGTGGGTCATTGGGGTCCATTTCGTTGGCATCCGCCGCTGACACTCCCCGCGGGGTTGATCCACCCGAAGCAGCGGTAGAACGCGCTTCCTGGGCTACTTCGTCGTATCTTCGCTTGCCCGTCATCGGGTCTTGCGTCGTCCAGGCTCCACGGTTGTCCTGCTGAACGTTGGCATATCTGAACGTATTGTTCCGCCGTCCGTACGGATCGTGGCGATTGAATTGAGGGGCAAACGCGGCAGGACCACTGTAGACTGATGAATCACCCCTCGAAGAGGCGTAGGGGTTGGACAAGCTCGATGACACAGCTGCTGAGCTGGCAGTATCGCTGGCGTTGCCAGCCATAGCCCAAGCGGGGGTTGTATGGTCGACCTGTGGTGAAGTAAGTACCTAAACCAAGGAGAATGGGCGCAGGAAGGGAGACTACCTCGTCATCGCTATCTTCATCCTCCCTCTGTCGTTGGCGTGCCAGCTGCTGGTTGTGGGGAGGAGCAGTAGACCCGTTCGACTGGCGGGCCCAGTTTCGGGAGTAGCTGGTGAGGTTATCCGAGTCTTGCGAGTAGGCTGACTGGTTCTCCCAGTCGCGAGAGTGGTCTGACATCTTGCTGGTACCAGTCAGCCAAAGACTGTTGAGAGATGGCAAGTGGTGAGAGCAGAAAAAGAAAGCTGCTGCTGGCGGGAATGGTGAAGGAGAGGTGCAGGGATCGCTCATGTGCAGATAATTGGAGCTATCACTCACGTGTACAGACGGAGACGACCCGAAGTCGCTCTGAAGGTGGGGTCAAAGGGTGTGAAGGGTGACACTCGCGGTTGGAGGGCCTAGAATTGCAGAGGAGGCGAAGAAGATGTAGTCAATGGCAGAGAGACGAGCCTCACAATGAGGCGGGGTGCCCGGGGATGGAGTTGGTATGGAAGAGGAGGTGGTATGAAAGAGGAGTTGGTTTGGAAGAGAAGTGGTATGAAAGAGGTGTTTGTATGGAAGAGGAGGTGGGTTTTGTTGCACATCGGCCACCGCCCGGAACTGGCACGGGCTGTACTAGTATTGATTGATGTGAGTGGGAAGCGTGAAGCCGTGGAGTGTGGGCGAGGTAAAGTGTAAACTTAAAGTACGTACCCAGATGTGGCTGCGGAGGCTGAGAAGTCAATGAGGAAAGAACTTAAAGTGCAGGTGAACTCTGCGGCCTTTGCCGTGCCTTGCCGCTCGCTCCTTCACACCTCCAGTCCCTCGGATTTATTCTGCGCCTTTAGATTCACGTTGTGTCCTGTCGATCGTCTTAATGTGATCCTAGTAAAACTCATAAGTTCCAGAGTCACTGATCTTTCATTCCGCCTCCGCCTTGATTCTCTCTACAAGAAGTATGTATGTCGATTCCGAATAGCGACGGAATTTATTTCGCACCCGAGAGAAATATACGGACAAGTCGTCATGGAAAACACAGTACAAATACAATCCTCTATGATTCCTTCGCGCCGAATCTGATATCTACTCCGTCCCTAAGACACCTCCCGCAGTTCACCTATCAATTCTTGCTCTGTCGCCTGGTCCCGAACGGGTAGCCAGCATGTGGAGCATCCTGTGTGCTGGGCGTCTGGACTATCGCCATACCTTTGATGCCCAACTTGGTCTCTCCCACTCTCCGCAGCATTCCTTGCAAGGCAGTCCTAACTTCTGACCCCAGATCGCGACCCAGAATCTCCACAGCCAGGGGATAGAACACGTCGACGTGTTTCTCAAAGTCGTCTTGCGGGAGGTTGGTGTATCCTTCTATCACATCCACAACAACCGGTCTCCACGCCACGATGTTCCTCTGCTGTGTTTCGGCATCCAGTTGAACGTAGCCTCGGATGATATCCGTGCAAAGTGGAATGAGTGCCGCTTCTGTATCGGCCCGGCTGCGGCGTCGTTCTTCACCTTCGTCGTGGTACATGCGAAGTAAAATTGACACATACGTAGCAGCGGAGCCACTTTCCTGCTTCAGGAGATTTGGGGCCTGCTTCATGAAGCCCTCGCGCCAGAGACGCATGCGGAGTTCCTTGTCATTGTTGAACTTCTTCGCAAAGAGAAAGCTCTTCTTCAGAAGTCCCATGAGGCGAAGAAGCTCCGGGGACGGGATCTGGGCGTACACAGCATCGTTGGAGAAAAGCTCGTTGACGGTTTCGATCATAAGGAGTTGGAGGACACAGCGGGTGATTATGCGGTTGAAGAAGCGACGGCGGGCAGCGGTAACAACGACAGGCTGTTGTTGCAGGTCTGACTGAGGGCGATAGTCTTCGAGCTGATTAGGGTCTGAGACTGCTGATCCCCGGGATTCTTCATCAATAATGCTCTCGGCAGCAGTGGGAGCATCACCATTGGTCTCGTCGATTTTCAGCGACTTCTCGTCCATTTGACTGTCGTGAGAAACCCCATTTTCGACAGAACCGGCACTGGGCGTAGAAGTCGACGCCACAGTCGCTGCGGAGAAAAGTTGGTATGCTGTAGTGTTTTCGAATAATTCTACGAAAGCATCAACTATTTTCACCCAGTCTCCGGGGCTGAATTTTGCAACGTTTTGTAGGATAAGTTGTTGCAAACAATTACTGCCAATGCGAGCAATTGTGTCGTTCTCTTGGCAAATGCACAGTGCTAGGAGGTCAAGGAACCTATCAAGCATGTACTCGAGTGACTCAAAGAAGTGCGTGAACAGAGTGATCATGTTCCGCAGAGCTTGAATCATCGTCGTCGAGAGCCAGACAGATAATTCTTCGTGGTTCAAAACGTTCGACATCTCAGATTTTGATTTCAGGACCATGAAGATCGGATAGAGCAGCTGACGCCACAAAATATCCCAGAAATCCGGCGGGTAGTCCCGGCCATACCTGATTAGGGTCTCGAAAAGATAGTTCAGCGCGTTTGATCTGACCTCGAGATCCTCTCCGGTCATGAGCACATCATGGAACGCAAAAAGAACCGGGAACCAGAAAGCTTCCTCTTGTGTCGTTCGACTGGCTGGAGCCGTGGTGTTCTCGTCGGTCTTAGCGGCTCCGTCAGAGTGCACATCGGCCTTCTTCGATAATGGACACTCGGGGGTCTTGAGCATCTTGGGAATGATCGACTTCAAGGTGTCCATCGCTTGAAGTCCTTTCTTCTGGAACTTCATGTTCTTGGAGAACTCGGTCAGACAGACAATCAAGTCGGCAAAAGCTCCCTGAGAAATGACAACACCAAATCGATCTCTGTAAACTTGGGTCACATTCTCAAATGCCAGGTTGACAATACTTTCGTATGGTTCTCGTGCGGCGACCGTAAATACACCAAACATCGTTCGCCAACCAGATCGGATGTTCTCTCCTCTAGCTTGAATCATCTGTATCAAGCAACGGAGCGCCATGTCTTTGACGGCAACAACACTGCTATTTGACATGACATGCTCAAAGGGCTTCAGAAAATCCTTTTGGAACTTGAATCCAGGAAGCTCTTCGATCTCCATGAAGCGCATAGAAAGCTGTCGTAAAGAATCCAGTGCGAAGAAAACCACCGCGGTATTATTGTGGCATCCAACCCTATTGAAGTGCTCCCCTAGGACTGACCATATATTGGCCCACTCGAAACGAACACGAGTCATGTTGTAGTAACTTATTTCGACGAGCTTTTGCAGACTGTACGTCCTTGGCGACTCGTTCTGGCCTGAGCTTTTGATCTCATCCCAACTCACCTCCGTGAGGGCTCGCACAAAATGTACAATGGCGTCTCCGGAAAGATTGGCTGTATTTGTAAAGATTCGGTCCACGCCTTTGATGACCTCATCAGACCGAGTTTCTGCAGCAATCTCCATCGAGTAACTCGTGATTGTTGTTGTAGAACGGTTGCGAGGGCGTTGTGGACGTGGATTTAGGCCACTTCTCCTAGAATCGGTAGAGTCTTTTCTTGTGCCCGGGACAATTCGAGCCTTCGAGACATCTGGGACTGAGCCTTCGTCAACACCGCCAGAGATCAGTTGCAATCTATCCAGTTGGCTGATGCAAAGAAGAATATCTCCCCAAGACTCCTTCAGTAGGTTGCCCTCTGTCTGAGCAACATCCAGCAAGATCTTAAGAGCCTCGAGATTTTTGGCCTGCATCTCAGGTAGGTTGTTCAAGTTGGTGGCATTCTTCAGTGCTGATATGAAAGCTACCCGTGGTGTCTCAAGGTCGAAAAGACATGCTATTCGAATGGCGAGCTTCATACCCTCCATGCAGATCTTGATGATCTCGATGTTGTGCGAATTCTGCATTTGACCAGAGAGGCCAGAGAAGAAAGACATCCATGTGACCTCAAACATTGGACCGACATGCCTGAAAGAGGTCGCCGGGATGAACTTGGTGAGATTGCCTTTCATGTTGTTTTTCCGTTGGTTCCGGAAGAGATTCTTGAATAGCTGCTCGGATCGTAATGCGATTTCTTCCGACTGTTGCATGTATGCCTCTCGTTGTAAATCTCGTCCAACGGTGGCTAGCGCTTGGCCCAAGCCTGCAGCGATGCCGCCGCTGGGCTGAGACTGAGTTATACCCATGGCTGCGGCTGCATCTCTTTCACTGCTCAGGACAATTTCATTGCCTTGAATCTCTTCGTAGATGCCAATGAGATAATCGTCTGGAAGATTGGCATTTTCGTTGATGCCCCGATTGTTCTTGATGAAGTCGTCCTTGCTCATTCGCTTGGCAATTTTGCTGCTGTGGAGATCTGTATTCAACATAATGACCGAGTATGCGAGGATATAGGCAGTGTCCGCATTGGCGAAGGCATTCGGGTTGTCAGTCACATATCGATTTGCAAATTTGAGCATGAACCGATCGATTTTCTGCGCTTCTCCTGGAAGACGGAAAGATTGCAGAAACTGCCGTAATGCATCCACAAAGCGTCTCTTGGTGAAGTTCATGGTGTCGACAAAGGCGTGCATGATTTCAATATTCTTGGGATCACCTTCTCCTAAATACTCGCCAATTTGAGCCTTATCAAGCCTTTCGTCTCGAATCAGGAACTGAGCAATATCTTTCGGGCTGTCACTGGGAATAAAACCCTCAGAGAGCAGTATTTTGATGCCTTTCTTTGGTTTGAAGTTGAACTGCTTGATGGCGTTGAACAGAGCTGTCTTGCGTTGTTTAACCTTCTCCAACTCTTCCGGATCATCCTCTGCAAGTGGAGTTGATGGAGGGATGGTAGCCGAGTCGCTGTTCACCCGCTGGGTCGAATCGTTGTCGGCTCTTGGGTCAAGCGATTCTCGGACATCGTCCACAGAGCCGCGGAAGTCAGACTCTGGCGGGGCAGTAACATCAGCAATGCCCTGCGAAGACCAGTTGACTAGAGATCGTAAAGTCTCAACCAGGCAATCCAGTGCCTGCCGCTTGGCAACATATTCTTTCGGGATGTCTATTTCCGACTCATGGTGATGTCCAAGAGCTATGGCTGATAGTGGCGGGGGCATTGTGCCACCTGCCTGCCATTCGTCGCGGACATTGTTCGACATCCTCTTCTCTTCATATGCCTGCTGCGCATTGACGGTCACCATAACAGGAGTGCTGGTTATTTTGGACAAGTCCTCTATAAGCTTTTGGAAAATGTTGTCAACAGCCGTCCGGTCACAGTCGTAGTTCAGATATGTCTCCACAAGCGCCCTTGGGTCTGCGCAAAAGCGCTGGAGAATGCCCAAGAAGTAGGACTTTTGACTGATTGGTGCATTGCGTCTTTCCAGGAGCGCCAGGTAGATCTCATTCAAGAAGACCTCAATCTCTTTCTGTGATTCTTTATTAGCTCAGGATAGGCTCATGCTTGCTGCTTGACTTACCTTGAAAGGGGCACGCATAAACTTCAGCATCAGCCAGAAGATCTCACAGCACACCTCAAAGACGCGGTCAACAGAGCTGGCTCCGTTCCTGGTAAGACTGAGGCATAGGTAGTATTTGACAGCTTGCAGGAAGCCAGTTGGCTCATTACTCTTGCTATTGGTAATAGTGCAGAGGGGAGAAGTGAAAACGAGAACATTGTTGCTGATTAGAGTGTGGATCAGGTGAAGAGAGACTAGTTTGGATCGTATGGCCTGGCCCTTGAGGTCATAGAGCTGGTCAGGGGGCAGGATCTTGGTGCTGAGATTGCAGAAAGATCTAAAGACCAGGTAGGCATCTCGAATGTAGATTTCGTCCTCCGCGTCCTCCGACTCGGTGGTATCGCCTGCTGAACTGTCGCCGCTATTTTGCTCAGAGGCAGATCTCGCATCTTTCGATTCCGATTTTGTTTGTGCCGCCCTCAATTGTGTAATCATGGTTGGTCCATCACCCATGTTAGAGTCATCGAAATCCTTCCGGCTCTCCAGGTCTTTCAATGTCAGCTTAGGCTCGTCGACATCCGCTCCCGTTTTCCTCCTTAATGCGCGTGCTGGCGAGCCCGTAGCGCTCTCTGGATCAGCCCCGTTTGAAATCTCGGTCGCCGAGTCTGCCGCATCCAAAGTCAAGCTGCTTCCATTCGTATTATCGTGGCCCAGTTTCGACAGGCTTGCGCGGGCTTCTTTCATGTGAATGCGAGTCTTGACCCTCTCGAAAACGGTGCCGACCATCTGGGTGAGCGTCCCTTGTGCAACCTGCTGGTTCGCACTGTTCTTGGAGAGGAGGAATACATTGTAGACCTGCCGGACAGCTTTCAGGAGCCCTGCACCATGTACTACAACCTTGTCGCTGAGGACTGCGGCTAGCAGTGATTTGACAATTTGTAGCTGTGTTTCGGACGCAGTGTTCTCCCCCTGGAAGCAGTCGCATATGGTGTCGATGGCACGTTCGATGAGGGGTTCATGGTCGCCTTCGCTCTCGCCGTTGTTGGCGGATGGTACGGAGAAGTAGGAGTAGCTGATCAGCTTGCCTATGCAGTCCAGAGCAGTTGTCGTGAGCGGAACACTCCCGGACTGGGTCGCAAGCTGCAGGGGCGCGAAGATGATCTCGGGATCCGGGAGGCCATTTTCGTGAGCTTTGATGTCTGCCAAAGCTTTCTGAACCGCCTCAGAGAGCTTGGGTCTCTTCTGGGCCTCCTTGGAGGCAGTGATGGCTTCTAGGGCTGAGGCGACGAAGACATTGGAGCTCATGGTGGAGATCGCGGTGGTTGTCAATTGGCACCCATTCGAGGCATAAGGAGTCCTCCGGTGACGGTGAGGCAGCAGTCCGGTATGGTGAGAGCTGGGTCTTGAATCCGGAGCGGCGTGCAAGCAGCGGTCGCGTTGTACTTGCGGTATTGGGGCGTGGACGGGAGCTCGACTAGGGGGGGCTGCGCTAAACGATTCGACAGATGGCCTCGAGGCTGACAGCCTTCACGGTACGCGCTAGGCCACGCGGGCGACAGAAAGTCCGTCCGAGCCGGGCACTTGTCAACATCAATCTCTGGGCCCTGCATGCTTTCACCTTTATTCTCCCTCAATGAAAGTCCCGAACAACGGCTGCCAAGCTCTGTTTCCAGCTTCTGCATGGCTGTGTCTAGCAAGCTATTCTAGCAGTGCGAGCCAGTACTTTATTGATGATGCTGTACATAGCTAGTGATAGCATCTGTCTACCTGCAGAATCTCAGAGCCGCATGCATCACATCAGTGGACCCTTATTTCTGCCTGGTCACCACAGCTCGACCCAGCTAGACATATATATTTCAAGGGGCGAGATAAATCCCGACTAGAGCTTTGAAACCCGAGCCAAGCTAAGCTTAATTGGTGTACTGTTCACAAAATATACCAGCCTTTCCAATCATCTACATATCCGCATGCGTGTACTACCGTCAGCACGTATTCAGCCTTTACTTCCGGACAGTACAAACCTAGTATGTACATACCCAGGCGCCGTTGGGTGACTACATAGTTCTGTCAAGGGTCATACTGGTGACCAACGATGTACCAAATCTTTCGGCGTCATTAAATTTGTATAGAAATACATTCATAATTTGCTTCTGTGTTTACAGCTTTAGTCCTGTTCCAGCACCTTTACAGCACTCACAGCTGTGCACGTCCAAGACTTATCCGCGAGGTGGCCCATGCGCAATGCGCCGCTGATAGCTTCGGGAAAGCTCGCCTCAACTTTTCGCCCAACAATCAAAAGTCTCCATAAGCTCGCACGCCGAACGGCCCCAGCCGCTGCCAACCACACAAGTCCGTCCATCGAGCGACTCTCCAAGTCTGCTTCGGTCTTTGCGCTCCCGGGACTCGACCCTGAAAAAACCTACCCTCTTCCTCGCGAGTTGCACCGTCGCGACCGACTTCCTGCCCGCCATGCTTTCCGCCGTGCTGCGAAGGCGCGCCCTCCACTCGACTCCCCAATTCCAGCTTCTTGCGTCCAATTTCGCAAGATGTTACGCCTCCAAGTCCTTCCCGCCGCATACCGTGGTGACCATGCCGGCTCTCTCCCCCACCATGACCGCTGGCAATGTGGGCGCTTGGCAGAAGAAGCCCGGTGACTCGGTCGTGCCTGGTGATGTCTTGGTAGAGATCGAAACCGACAAGGCCCAGATGGACTTTGAGTTCCAAGAGGAGGGAGTCCTGGCAAAGATCCTCAAGGAGGCCGGAGAGAAAGACGTGGCCGTGGGAAACGTGAGTTGCCAATTGCTTGTGCTATCCCTCGATTCGGCCCAGCTAACAATGCGCAGCCAATCGCCGTTATGGTTGAGAGTGAGGACGATGTGGCCGCTTTCGCCGACTTCTCGCTCCAAGATGCGGGAGGTGAGAAGAAGCCAGAAGCTCCTCCAAAGGAAGAGGCCAGCCAATCTTCAGAACCCGCCGATACCGGCTCCAAGACAGCACCACCGTCCTCATCTGAAGTCCAATCGCAAGAGGCCGAATCATCCGGCGAAAGATTGCAGCCTGCTTTGGACCGTGAGCCCAACGCGACTCCAGCCGCAAAGAGATATGCTTTGGAGAATGGTGTCAAGCTCAGCGCAATCAAGGGCTCCGGCCCAGGCGGACGCATTACTGAGGAGGATGTCAAGAAGGCCGGCACAGCTGGCCCTGCATCCCCAGCGGCTGCTGCTGCTTCATACGAGGATACCCCAATCACTTCCATGAGAAAGACGATCGCCAACCGCCTGACCGAATCCATGAACCAGAACCCCCACTACTTTGTCGCATCGACTGTGTCCGTCAGCAAGCTCTTGAAGCTTCGCGAAGCCCTCAACGCATCTGCTGATGGCAAGTACAAGCTCTCGGTCAACGACTTCCTCATCAAGGCTTGCGCTGTTGCCTGCAAGAAGGTCCCCGCAGTCAACTCCAGCTGGAGGGATGGCTTCATTCGCAAGTTCAACACCGTCGATATCAGCGTCGCAGTCGCCACCCCCGTTGGACTCATGACCCCTATCGTCAAGTCCGTTGAGGGACTCGGATTGGAGGGCATCTCTGCTCAGGTCAAGGACCTTGGTAAGCGTGCCAGGGATGGCAAGCTCAAGCCAGAGGAGTACCAGGGCGGAACTTTCACTATCAGCAACATGGGCATGAACCCCGCGATCGACCGATTTACCGCTGTTATCAACCCTCCCCAAGCCGGTATCCTGGCTGTCGGAACCACCAAGAGGGTTGCAGTACCTGTCGAGACCGAAGAGGGAACACAATTGGAGTGGGATGACCAGATCGTGGTTACTGGAAGCTTCGACCACAAGGTGGTTGATGGTGCAGTCGGTGGTGAGTGGATCAAGGAGTTCAAGAAGGCCATTGAGAACCCATTGAACCTCTTGCTATAAGATAGAGATGTTTTAGGGGGGCGATACGTGGGGTGGTAGAGCGTCTTCTTCGGGCCCCTTTCTAAAAACTTGTACAATGATACTGTGAAACATGCATTGCAGCATTTTCGCGGGCTTTCTGACACCGGGGCAGAAAAAAAAGCACAATTCTGTGATTTCTACTTGGTTGGTTCTAAGGTGTTTTATCAACTCTTGCATGTCCCTGCGTTTCAGCGTCCGGTAGCTCTCCTAACTAGGTAGACAACGCAACAATTATAGAATTTGCCCCTCGCCTTATTCCCGGCCCTACAGATCCTCGATTCAACATGACTCAGAGATAGACTGTTGATATAAAAAGGGGTGAGCTAAATTCCAACTGGAGTTTCAAAATCCAGGACAGTCTAAGCCCATCCCAATCAGGCTACCGCCTCAATTAAGCGGCATAGAAGCATCTTGCTCATTGGTCCTGTAAGTACATCTCTCTTAACGTTGCTTTTTTATATTTCTTGTGACTGGGTTCAAGATATCGGTCCCGGTTACTTCGAGTATTCCCGACTACTTTGATTGTTCCCAGTTACTTTGAATATTTCCAATTATTTTGAATGTTCCCGATTATTTTTAATGTTCCCAATTATTTAGAATATTCACAATTACCTGGAATAGCTCTATTCAGGGACATCTGGAGCAAGGCTGAAAAATTGGATAGTATGCCGATTAGGTCTAGCTTGTCCTGGATTTCAGAACTCCAGTCGGGATTTAGTTCACCCCTATAAAGACGATACTGCAGCAGTCTGGAAACTTTCAAGCAGGGCTGCCGGGCCGGTGGGTTGATATCTTCCCCCTTTTTACTCACTCTCCGCTGCTCGCCCAAACAGCTTCTCAATCTCCTCACAAACCGCCTTCGTAACTTCTACCGTCCCCATAGAACCCCCCAGATCCCTAGTCTTACATCCGCTCTCAGTCACGTTCTCCACGCACACCAGCAGGGCCTCCGCTGCCTTCTCTTCTCCAAGCCATCTCAACATCTCACTCGCCGTCCAAAAAGTCGCCACCGGATTCGCCAATCCCTTTCCCATGATATCAAACGCACTCCCATGGATCGGCTCAAACATACTCGAATTCCGTCTCGTTGGATCGAGATTACTAGTCGGTGCGATGCCGATACTCCAAGCTAGCGCAGCCGCCAAATCAGATAATATATCGGCATGCAGATTAGTTGCTACTACGGTATCAATGGTGTCCGGATGGAGCACCATGCGAGTCGTCATTGCATCAACGAGCATCTTATCCATCGTCACGTCCGGAAACTCCTCCGCTACGTCTCGAGCCACCGAATCCCACATCACCATGCCGTTACGCTGTGCGTTGCTTTTCGTGACGACGGCGAGAAGTTTGCGTGGGCGAGAGGCGGCGGTTGGAAAGCGAGGCGCATGATGCGCTCGACACCTGTGCGCGTGAAGATCGAGACGTCGGTGGCGATCTCGTGGGGAGTGGAGATGTGGGAGCGTCCGCCGTGACAGGCGTACTCGCCTTCGGAGTTTTCACGGACGATTACCCAGTCGAGCGCGCCTGGGGGACAGATGGAGGGACGAAGGGTGGAGCTGGTACCGCGTAGGATGCGGGTTGGGCGGACGTTTGCGTATTGGTGGAGGGGCTGGCAGAGAGCGAGACGAAGGGACCAGAGGAATATATGGTCATGGATGTCTGAGACTTCTTAGCCATTGTCTTCTTTGAGTTCTAAGGTAGGTATTCCTGGATGTTTGTGGACTGTGTGCCTTGGCTCTAATCTGAAATGGTCTACCACATAACTCTATTCCATGCTCGGTCAGATCGGAGATCAGCAGGAGAGTTGGTCGAGAATCAGGTTCGTCTTGATTCTCAGCTTCGGATTTGAATAGAGTGTCGTTATATTGGTGTGATGACGTTGATCACCTGAACACAGATACTACATTTTTCCTTTCCTCTAGGGACCAGATTAGAAATAACTTCGGATCCAAGCAATCAGAGACGACGTGCCCATTTTGTTTCACATGTTTCACAATCACGTGCGCTTAGCGGGACTGGACGTCACCCCGCTTAAAGATGCTGGACGCCAAGCTTTTGGAGAACGGGGAACAAGCTCAAGCGGCACCAGACGTACTTGTACATACTAGTCGCGCCGCCCAGAACTGCCTGCTTTCCCTCTCCAACCGTGCTGACGACTGATGTTCAAAAGTTGGATTGAGCCTCTTCTCCATTCCCTGCAGCTACCCGTGCAGATTGCTCACGTCATAATGGTTCGTTGGAGGAAGCTGTTTAGCTTCAATGGCGCCGATCGACGCAAGGAAGCTCGACGACTTCTTCCCACTTTTGAAGACGAAGGCATTCCCTCCGCCATCTCTCCCGTCGAGGTCACCAAAGTTGCTCTCCGCCTCCGATATCTCGTCCAAGAGTGCGTGCCGTGCGAGCTCGAGGTACAATACAAGTTCCAATTGCCCCATCGATGAACCTAGGTACTTACGCAGACTTCAAGCCAGAGTTAATTACCAAGGCCCATAGCTCCATCATAACCCCGAAAGTCGTCAAGGCTGCGCAAGAGGCTGGCGGTGATAAGTACGGCGCGTGTGTTGTGTATTGTCTGCTAATAGTAAGCATGCGCAGATTCTCTGCCATTTACCCATAAAGCTAATGGTGAAAAACGCCAGGTGAAGCGATGGTTTAAACAACAGTCCGCGCTGGAACTGTATGATGCCGACCTGCACGACGTCCGAGCAATAGCTTGCGAAGTCCTCGGAAAGCTGATGTGAGTAGAGGTCGGGCTTTTTGCTGGCAGGATATCGGGCTGAATATATCGCAGCATTGAAAGCGAAGAAGACACAGAACATCTCTTCCACTCGATCTTGCTCAAGAGATACAGCATCATTATTGATGGAGAACCGACTGTTCCAGCGAATGTCATTGAAACAGCCGTGGATTCTCACGCCTTAGCAGTGACTGGCTCGTCTGGCTACCAGGTATTTACACTACCTATTCAGTCAAATATGTCCATGTCTAATTCTCGTTTTACTAATTGCGTATTTGGGTTCTAGAAATGCGTTTCTTACCTCTGGAAAGGCTGGATAGTGCAGGATGACGAAGACCCAACCTCCTTCGTGGACTACAAGGACAGAGCCAACCCTTCTTACTTTACACACCTGGATCCTGACCGAATGCGCGCTCCGATCTATCAGAATGCGACCCAAGTCATCTTCTCGCTGATCTACCTGGCCCTGTATACCCAAGTCATCAATAGCGTCAATCCCACTGGTGACCTCGATGTCGTTGAGGGGCTGCTCTACGTTTTCACCTTTGGATTCCTCTGTGATCAAGTATCCAAGATATACAAGGTCGGATTCAAATATCTGGGTTTCTGGAACATTTTCAACCTGACCCTGTACGGTCTCCTGACCGTGTCGTTGGTCACCAGATTCGTAGCACTCTCTCACCCGGTTGGCGCACACAAACGAGAAAAATTCAATGAACTCAGCTACAACTTTCTGGCTTTCTCGGCGCCTATGTTCTGGATGCGGTTGCTATTGTACCTCGATACCTTCCGCTTCTTTGGGGCCATGCTTGTCGTTCTGAAGGTATATGAACCCTCTACTTCTGGCCTTCCGATGTCACTAGCTAGATATCTACCGCAGAGATCCGTACGCTGACTACCTATACCTGACAGGTAATGATGAAGGAGAGTCTGATCTTTTTCGCGCTCTTGATCGTCATCATGATCGGTAAGCAAATAATCTATAATGAGGACGACGACAATATTAACTGGTGTTTTTTCTCTTCAATCCAGGTTTCCTTCAAGCGTTCGTGGGGATGGATCAAGTAGACAACAATGCGGATGCAACCGTTCAGATTTTGAAAGGTTCATCCCTCTTCCTCCCCATCCTGGTCTGCGACGCGTTAACATCTTACAGCAATGGCAAATGCCTTGATGCAGTCACCGGATTTTGACGGTGAGATCCATTTTCTTATGACTGAAGAATAACGCTAAAACCAGTTTGAAGGCTTCGAAAATTTTGGCCATCCGTTCGGGCTGATCCTTTACTACATCTTCACTTTCGTAATCATGGTGATTCTCCTCAACATCCTCATCGCCCTCTACGGCTCCGCCTACTCCGATATTACCGACAATGCTACCGACGAATATATGGCCTTGTTTTCGCAGAAGTGCATCCAGTTCGTTAGGGCTCCTGACGAAAACGTCTTCATCGCTCCCTTCAATTTGATCGAGATTTTCTTCCTGATTATTCCGTTCGAATGGTGGATGCCGCACCACATGTACCAGAAATTAAATGATTGGGTGATGGCAGCGATCTATAGCCCTTTGCTGGTAGTGGCAGCATGGTTCGAGACCAGGGCGGCGAAGGATGTGAGGAGGAATCGCAGGCGGGGCGAGGAGGACGATGATACGGTGGAGGAGTGGGATCAGCTGGCCGGCGAATTGGACCTGGAGGGCGAAGGGTGGACCAAGAAGATATCGATGGCAAGAAGCATCGTAGAGGAGGATCCGGCGATTGTGAGCTTGAGGGAGTTGAAGAGTGAGATGGGAGAGTTGAAGGAGCTGCTCCAACAACTTATGAGTGAGAAGAATGGCTCTGGATCGTAGTGGATCGTGGATGAGTCGCTATGGAACGAGGGATTGAGACTGGGAATAATGCAAGCGTAGCGCCACGTTTTTCTTTTACTTCAATCTGGTAGTTCAACCTCTGAACCCAGCTCCGGACCTGGCTCGTGGTGACATTTCTTGTGCGCTCACCGCAGACACCTTGAAGAACTAGGAATATTCCCAGTAATTGAGAATATTTCCAGTAATCAGGCATATTCCAAGCAGCTGAAAAGTATTCGAATAATCGGTAATATTTCTAGTATTTGAGAACACAAGAAATGTCACCACAAGCCTGGCGAGGTAAAGAACCGCTGGGCTTGTCTTATCGCAGCACGGAGCGAGGGGCAAATCGTACTTCAACCCAACAACATCATCCTCCATACGACCCAATCTCGACATCAAAACGGCTCCAATCACCTTCTGGCCTGTTCGCTCCCTGCTCTTCCCAGTCATCCTCGCCCTTGCTATCCTCCTATCCGCCACCATGCCTGCTATTCCAACGAAACTCTCCAAGCGGTCCGCCACTGCTTCCAGTAGCACTTCTCAAGCTTCGTCGGTCGCTCCGGTTCGCGAAGCTCCTTCGACCTTCATCGATGGCCTTCCTCTTCCCAAACTCATCGTCTTCGACCTGGACTACACTCTCTGGCCATTTTGGGTCGATACACATGTTTCCGCACCTCTCAAACCCTCTTCGTCCCACGATTTCTGCACCGACAAACACGGCGAAGAATTCCGCTTCTACTCCGACGTTCCCTCTATTTTGTCTGCCATCCGAGCCCACAACATAACCATCGGAGTCGCCTCTCGGACATGTGCCCCTGATCTCGCGCGAGAGATGCTGAAGCTGCTATATATCACTTCGGATAACGGAAGTGCAAGCGCAGGGAAGGGAGCTGGGGGCAAGGGCAAGACACAGAAGGCGATAGAGTATTTCGACTACCTTGAGATATATCCAGGAAGCAAAACAACACACTTCAATCGATTGCAGAGGGCCACGGGAGTTGACTATTCAGATTGTCTATTTTTTGACGACGAGGAGAGAAATAGAAACGTTGAGACGCTGGGGGTCACAATGCAGCTCGTCAGGGACGGTGTTACGAGGAATGAGGTTGACAAAGGCGTGAACGAGTGGAGGCGGAGAAGGGGCCACAGCAAGACGAAGTGACGAGATACCCGGGTGGGCCAGGCACAGGATAGAGGGTTCGGTCTGAAACAAAACACCAAGCAGCACCCCCAAGAAACATTGGCACTGTGAGGGTGGGTAGACATAGATTCCTACCTATCCAAGCTTTAGACGAGCAAATCGCAGCAAGGGCTTTGACCGCACGATATGCCCCTTCTCAGGAATATTCTCAAGTAAGTTGGATAATCACGATACGTTCATCCAAGTAATTCGAGGCTGTCTAGATCATCAGGAACCATCCCACTTCAGGGCAACGCAGGATTTCGGGACATCCGCAATCTTTCCCGACATAGCAAGTCTCCCAAGGAGGAACCGAAATGTTCGTTACGAGCCCATGGATATCCAGCCAACGATCAAGCGTCTTACCACCTGACCACCAACAATCTGTCACAGCCAAGAGGTTAGGGCCATGATTTTGAATTGCCAGCAACTTGAAACCCACCACCTTTTCCTGCGCCCAATTACTCTTGGCAACTGTGAGTGACTTGTAGAGACGTTGATATAAAGTAAGCAGGTACTCAATTTTTCCCTGGCTAATGCAGCAGCCGGCTTGGGTTGCGGGGTCCGGATAATTTCAGGGGTGGGATCGTCTGGTCACCCGCAGACCACACATCTACTGCAGAGCATCTTGTGCAACATATCAGCGAGTAAGTTGAGCAGCCTCTACTCGGCTGATGCTGGTTGATAGGCTCTCGTGGGCTTGAGCATCTCGCTCTCTACGGCGGCCTAGTCGGCTCTCTTTACATGTCGTTTTCCTCGCAAACTCAAGTTGAATACTAGGGTCGTCTCTGCTACTTGAGCTTGGCATAGTTGTCAGTCCTGCTTTAAAACTCCTTGAAACGGTCCAAATGAGCCGGATAATCCAAGTCATTGAGAATGGGTCGAGTGACTGGTCAGGACCTCAGGGGCATGCAGAGTCGAACCAAGCACAGCCTGAGTCCCTGCCAGCTCGCTGTACTACCACTCCGAGGGCGGTAGGTGACTTACTATAATTAAGGCTGATTATGTCTCGTTATCCAGGCGGTTATTACGTTTCTATTCCTGCGTTGACATATCACTCTATGTCAAGTTGCAGCATGTTCGGCCCTTAGCTATGCATAACGTGTCATGCGGTAGCTAACGGTTGATGAAAATATATTGCCTGGAAAGCCTCTTCTCTACATCTCGTTACCTGACTGATATGATTTCGTATCTTTAGTGAAGTTATGACGCAGATCAGTGAGTCTCTTAGCCGTAGACTCACGAAGTCTGTGATGGTATCTCATAATCTGGGCTATTTCTAATTTTTGGTTCTGATTCCGAACTGATGCCAAGTGCCTTTTTAGCCTCCTCCGCGGCTTGGCAGGAGTACAGCCAAAATGGGCTTTCCCATCATGCCTTCAGTGCGCGAAGCCAGACTTCAGGGGAGCCCATTGCCACCTGATTCTCTGGGCGTTGATTTTGTTGGTGGCGGCTTTGTTTCGAATCCACACAATGGGCGCTCGACTTGTGATTACCCCTGATAAATTGCCAACAAACCGCAAGTCATGGCTGTTAAGGCAACATCTTAGGCATTGGGTAAATGCAACTCTCTACACATGCATGTGCCTGTATGTTCGCAGCGGTTGTTTCGTTCCTGCTTGACCGTTGTAAATTGTTTCCGCCGTTCCACATATGATATGTGGTGCTGTTCCCCTGATTTCAGATGCTTGGCAAACGGGTTCTGGATTATTAAATTGAAAGAGCAATTTGAGAAGTTCCAGTTATAGGAGAAATCAAGCATATTACTGTCGGATTAATGCAGTTCTGGCCCGAACATCCACCCATCTCATTGATTTTGGATGAAGTTCTCGGCGACCTGATCATCCTGCTGCTGGAAGGAGACGGATCTTCGTGCCTGCATTTGCCACTGATAGACAGTATGGGAGTTGACCAGCTCTATATAAGAATCCATTGCCTGTCTCAAAGGGACCACAACTCGAACTTCAGTCTTCAGCAACACCGAAAATCGAAACTTCCAAGTTCACACCATGTATCAAAGAGTCGGTCTACTCTCCACCCTCCTGGCTGTGGCCAAGGCTCAGCAGGTTGGTACACAACAAACAGAGACTCATCCTACCATGACATGGCAATCATGCACTGCTGTCGGTAGCTGTACCACCAACAACGGACAAGTTGTCATCGACGCGAACTGGCGATGGGTCCACGGTGTCAACGACACTACCAACTGCTACACCGGAAATACATGGGATGCTACACTGTGCCCTGATGATGAAACCTGCGCAACAAACTGTGCTCTGGATGGTGCCGACTACGCATCTACCTACGGTGCTACCACCAGCGGCAACGCGCTCACTCTCAAATTTGTGACTCAGGGCTCGTCTGGAGCCAACATTGGTTCCCGCTTGTAAGTGCCAACTCTTAAGAATCGAATCTTATACTCCATTCAGCATAGCTAATAGTCTTGAACAGGTACATGATGGCTTCCGATACGGAATATGAAGAGTTCAAGGTTTTGGGCGGCGAGTTTACGTTCGACGTTGACGTGTCCCAACTGCCGTGTGGCCTCAACGGTGCTCTCTACTTCAGTTCCATGGACGCCGATGGCGGTATGTCGAAGTATCCGACCAACAAGGCTGGTGCCAAGTACGGAACCGGATACTGCGACTCCCAGTGTCCCCGTGATCTCAAATTTATCAACGGCGAGGGGAATGTTGAGGGCTGGACAGCCTCATCCAACGACAAGAATGCTGGTGTAGGAGGCCACGGATCCTGCTGCGCAGAGATGGATGTGAGCAACCTGTTCCAATCATCTGACGTGTCTTGTGCTGTTGCTAATTGCCTTTCAGATCTGGGAAGCCAACTCCATCTCAGCAGCCTACACCCCTCATCCTTGCACCACCAGCTCCCAGACCATGTGTGATGGAGATGCCTGCGGCGGTACCTACTCCTCGACCCGCTATGCCGGCGTTTGTGACCCGGACGGCTGCGATTTCAACAGCTACCGCATGGGCGACACGAGCTTCTACGGCCCAGGAATGACGGTCGACACTACCTCCAAGTTCACCGTCGTCACGCAATTCATCACCGACTCCGGTGATTCCAGCGGCACGCTAAGCGAAATCAAGCGCTTCTACGTGCAGGACGGCACCGTGATTCCAAATTCACAAAGCTCGATTTCAGGAGTAACAGGTAACTCTATTACCACGGCCTTTTGTGATGCCCAAAAAACAGCGTTCAATGATACGAATGTGTTCGATCAGAAGGGTGGCCTCGCCGCCATGTCGACCGCGCTTAGTGCTGGTATGGTGCTGGTCATGAGCGTGTGGGACGACCATTACGCCAACATGTTGTGGCTGGACAGTGATTATCCGCTCGACAAGAGTGCGTCGACTGCCGGTGTTGCGAGAGGAACGTGTGCTACTAGCAGTGGCACCCCAGCGACTGTGGAAAGCGCGAATGCCAACGCTCAGGTCATCTACTCGAACATCAAGGTTGGACCCATCAACTCGACTTTCACGGTTTCTTAAGGGCTAACGCCCCGGGTCGGATGACCAGGTACCAGTCTTGACGACAGGTGACTGTTCATCCCATGGCTTGCCCCTAGTCGACGCATCTGTTCAGGAATAGGCGAGAGGAATGACAGCAGCTGGAAAATGCGCTAGAAAATGGAAAGCGTGCTTTTTTCTCAAGTCGTTTTTGTATATATCAGGCTCTTTGTACATACCAGAGCAAATATCATTCGTTTTTGCGTTTTTGCAATCGACACCCCTCGAGGAACAACAGCTGGGTGAAAGAAGTCTGCTATCCCCTCAGGCCCAATGTGCTATAGAAAGGGATCATGGGCCTTCTAGATGGGCTTGGTCGGTGACACTTTGACCTTGAACTCCACCGAAGGGGATTGTCTTACAACAGCAGACACGTTAAACTCGATTGAATTTATGAGAACAAAAGGTTTGATGCCGTCATTGCCCTCCTAGTCATTGTTCATGCCATCACTGTCGGTCAGGAAGATGGTATTGAAAGGGGTTTTCTAGTGACTACTTGCCAGGGACCGGCGTTCCGGCCAGACGGGAATGAGGGGCAGAAGCCACAGCTTAGAAAAGGAGTCTGTGATGGGCTGGTCCTGGTCCTCTTCGTCTTTGGGGTCAAACATCCCATGTAGCTAGTTGGGGATATTCAAAGTTATTGAGAGTATCCACAATGATTCGAAACATTCAAGATGATCGGAATTCGGAAACATTCACAATAATCGAGAGTTGTCACAATGAATCTGAAGATCCAGAATGATTGGGAGCATCCACGATAGGTAATTGGGAATATTCACAATGACCAAGAGTGATTCAAGTGAATAACGAAAAACGGAATCATCAGACGTTACTATCGCCACACGCTGATCTCGAGAAGAGGTGGCAGACTTCTTTCCCAACACTAAATGAGATAGAACTGTCCCCGACAGAGTAACTTACAAAAGAAACTACTTTACAAATACATTAACACAAACCTCTACACAACTGCCACGTCGACACCCATGTATCAACCAGCTTCTGTGTCACAGGTAGCTGGTGCGCCAGACAAGAACTCGGATCCCCAAAGTTCAAAATCCAGAATACAACCCCACTCTAAACCTCATCTCTTCACGGCGTGTGCCTTGTCCGTTCATATTATTGGGCACCTAAGCCATCTCGTCGACGCTCTGCGGCCGGTGCGTCTCGGAATACCCCTTTACCAGTCCGCTGAGGTCTCCAACAGGAAGCTGAAACGGAAAGTCGACCTGCTCTGTTAGTAAGGAAAGCAGATGAAGGGACTTCGAAATGAGCTGAACTTACAATAGCCAACAGCATCGAAAACAGCAAATACCAGCCCAGGCTGATAGTTACAAACAAGAAACCGCCCGTAATCTAGACATCGGTAAGAGATGATTCTAGGATAAGCATAAACGCAGTTGTACGTACCACACGGTAGTGATGAAACTCGGCCATGTTTCCCTGAGCTCCCATCCATTCGCTCACTGTGAACATGACATAGGCGAAGAAAAGAGACAAGAATGCCCCAGCAAAGGCGATGTTAGTTCTCAGAGAACAGATAAACATCATAAAAGTGAACAGCGCCATACAAAGAGTAAAGAAACCCAGACATGCAAGGAATGGCGTTGATGTAACAGCTGCGGTCGGATCACTGGGATCGAATGCAAGATATGCGTTAAAGGATGGCTGCTGAGTGGCACCATAGGTAAGAAAGAACCTTCTCATCATCAATACTCTTGCTGAGTCCGAGCTGAATAGGAAATACGAACCCTCCGTAGACGCCAAACAACATCATGGAAAACGAGTTCCCGAGGAAGAACTCCCCCACGGCAGCCAGGATTGCGAGAAGTCCTCCCATGAAGTATGTCGCTCCTATGGTCGCTGCGCCATCGCCAGCCGCACCTCTCCAACCCATGAAGGAAACACAGATTGGAGACAAACCGAGTAGGAAGCCGGCAAGACCACTGTAATTTGTTTATCAGTTTGAAGTTCCTGGGAATCTGAGTTGGACGGATACATACAGGGGGGTGGGATTGCCGAATGTTTTGCGCAGTTGACCGGCAACCTTCTGCTCTGGGTTGAGATACAACTTCTCGAATATCTCCTTCGGCATCACAATGCTGCCGGCGGTTTCATAGCGCTGGAGCTCGGGCTTCCCATCCGAGAAATCTGGTGCGGTTGGGCTAGACATTGTGCAGCTGGTAGGACTACAGTATCGGACGTGAGGGCTGGCAATTCGTGGAAGACTGAAAAGTGATCGAGGTGGGGAAAGGAGGGAGAAAGAAGACAGGGAGAAGGGACTTTTCTATATCCGAGAAGCCATGTTCATCTGTCCTTCGCAGGGCGCGCAGAATAGTATCCCTAATTCCGCAATCCGCATATCTAGTCATTCAGTTTAGGTTCATGTACCCCGCATCCAAGACTCAACTCAAATCAAATTTTGAGGGGATCCCAATAGTTATAAGAGTGGGAAATCGGGAATAGTCGGCGATGATGACTTCTCCACCCACTCGAACAGAGACTTTCGTATTCTTCCGTTGGTAATCACACTCCCTACATTTTGGGTCACATTTTGCAGTATACGATACTCGCATCTGACTTGTATTGGAAATGGAGTGATGGAGTGTTCCAGCATCACTTTGGCTAAGAGCACGCTTACTATGTGCCACGTTGACTCAAGAGTCGGGCAGAAGAAAGGCTACTAGGATGCTATGTGTAACCGATTGGCCGAGGACTCGAAATAGAGTTAGCTGTCAGAGCTACATGTAGAATACTGAATGGAAGTATCAGAGGCTGACCAGGAAGCAATGTTACGGACACAGCGACATTCGATGTCGAGGAACGGTACAGGTACCACGGTAGTGTGGGACACTCTCCCTGCACTTATTTTTGCGACTAATGAACGGAGAAAACCTCACCAGAGACAAGTAACACCGGTGAGCAATGCCTAGTATATCCCCCCTGAATTCCCGACAAAAACCCAGATATGCAATGCAGCGCGCCTCTCCAATGTATCGACGATGTTCACCCATCTAAAAGGGCCACTCGTCACCGAGCGAAGCTCTGCGCTCCATAGGTCCCCGCAAAGTCCAGCTGGCTCAGCATCCCGTTCACCTGATCGATTTCTTGATTCAGATCCTCCACATTGCTAGCCAGGCTCTGCGCCTCGTCGAATTTCCTTCTCTTCCTCGCATCCGCTACCATCTCTGATACCAAAAACTTCTGCTCTTCGAGAACAATCAGTCGTTCACGCAGTTCCTTCTCTTCAGCTTCCATGGCCGAAACAGCACTGCTGCTACTGATCTGACTCGCCGAGTCAATATCGTTGTATTTGATCGAAGCGAGCGCGCTGCCCCCGTTGCGATTGGGCAGGGGGACTGCACCGTGTGGTGAAGCATGCTTCAGTACCTTGGGCAAGGTCTTGAGTGGCAACATGTGGATATGCAAGAAATTCGAGGCTTGCTGATGAACGGACTTCTGGAGCTTCTGCTGCGTTGGGGAAGTGGTGGGCAAATCCCGAACACGCTTCGCCGCAATGTCATATTTCGTGAACGCATCCGTGAGCCGTTTGCGCACTTTAGATGCCTCGGCGAGTTGAATTTGCGAAGGCGGTTTATCCGGGTCTTGTAGTGCCGTGACTACCTTTTGAAAACTGGGTAAAAGGAGGCGAATGCCCTTTTCGAATTGGAGCAGAGTCTCATATGCGCGCTGGTCTGGTGGCTTGCGCTGCAGCTCCTCTGCGAACTCTTTTCTGCTAAAAACGGTAGATATGCAATCTCTGCACATCCTAATTTCAAGGGCTACAATTTCCCCCGGCTTTTCTGACGAGGGATCAGCCCCTATTAGAGTCAACCATGATAGCTACTCGCCAGGGCGGATAGTACTGACCTGCAGCGACGTCAAGTCCAATTTCATTCGAACAGCCAGTTCGAGGATCTGCACAGATGACTTTACCGCAAAGCCGGCAATGGTGTCGGCGAAACGACCACGAACCAAATTCCTGCTGGCAGAAAGGGCATTTCGCCACTCCCGCGTCGTCTTCCCAAGGTACTACCGACTGCTCAAGCATTTTCCGTTGATTTCTCTGCCCGGACAGAGAAGCGACCGGAGCGAGAATGCTCGAGTTGTTTGTGACAAATTCTTCGGGTGGGTTGGCGAGCAATTGGGTCAGTTTTGTCAAGCGCTTTTCCAGCCGCGAGATCTCCAGAAACTTTTTATCCAGCGTTTTTTGTCGGAGTGCCATGAAGCCCTTCGTGTGATCTCGCAAAAGGCCATGGTGGTCGTTGTACCCTTCTCTTGATTTGTAGCAAGTCTCACATACCCTGCACCAAAAACCCCTGACTGGCTCATGCTGTGCCGACCTTGACAGTTTCATCTGGTACATAGTATGCTCCTCGCAGAACAGCCGTCCACACTTGCGGCAATTGACAGTTCCATTCACAGCTCCTAGCCTCTTGCCACACGAAGGTTCGGTACAGAGATCACTATAGCCAGATCTCTGCCAATGCGTCCTTGTTACCACCTCATCCGGATCCGGCTGCGCACCATCGTGTCTCGCTATCGTAACAGGGGCTGCAGGCCCAGCAGATATGCTTGTTGGTGTTGCTGCGGCATTGTTCGACTCGAAAACATCGAGCCCTTTGAGCTTTTGGTTGATGACAGCCAAAGGCTGGAATCTTTTCGCCTTGATGACCTGTTTGTTGAACCAATTCTTAACCTCGTCTTGTTCAAGTTCGGGAAGTTCCTGGTGATTGTCGTCTAGATGCCTGAGCAATGTTATTATGCGATTGGATTTCGAAGAGGGAAGTTAGCGGACCTGTTCAGCTGCAACAGAGTGACCTGTGCCAGAATTAGCAAATATACAGCTATTGGCAGGGGATTGAGGCGGACCATTTCCTCGCTACAGATGGGGCAGACCAACTTTGAGCTGGCTGCCAACACAGTCGAAGGGCCGCCATGGTCCAGGGATACTCTCGAGCTCAGATCGTGGAGCTGGGAGTCTGGCAACGGGGAGGTAGCCAGAGGAGAAGGCGACGTCTGCGAGTTCAGCGAGACGGTGCTTTCAGAGGGGGAGAGGAAGCTGGAGGAACGCTGAATCGCAGCGCTCGAGGGGGGAGGCGCGAGGGATTTACCGCTCCCCAGGATTCTCCCGCCTCCAAGCTGGCGTGGAGGCATCGGGGCATATGTGAGGCTGCATGGGAGGTCGACAGTCAGTCCCTGGGATGAAGCGGCTGGGCGTCGTGGCTGCGTCCTGACGTCTGGTTAGGCCAATTTCTTATCGGAACTCTTCTTTACTCTTATCGGCCGCCTTTCGCTCTGTCGAGCCTCTTTGCTTCAGGCTCGGTATGTATGCCGCAGCACTCTCGCTCTTTACTCCTTTGACGCTATGCCTTCGGAATTCCCTGAAGTCGAAGGTGGCGGATCTTTGATCCTTGCTTGGCAGATCCGGAACAAGCGAGTTTTGGTCGTCGGTGGCGGAGAGGTTTGCACCGCAATTTCCCGCTGGCTCTTGCTCGTCACTCACATAGCGACAGGTCGCAGCCGGGCGCATTCTGAATGTCCTCAATGCCGACGCCAAGGTCACCGTCGTCTCCCCCCGCGACGGCCTCAATGCCGAAGTCGCCTATCGAGTAGACAAGGGCCAGGTTGATTACGTAGACCGCAAGTTCGAGCCTTCGGATCTCGACGGAGTAGACATGGTGTTGACGGCCGTCGACGACCCGGAAGCATCAACCCAGATCTGGAAGCTGTGCAAAGAGCGCAAGATTGCGGCCAACATTGCAGATGTGCCGCCGGAATGTGATTTCTACTTTGGGAGCGTCCATCGCGACGGTCCACTGCAGATTATGGTCAGTACCAATGGCAAAGGTCCACGCTTGGCAAATATCGTGAGGAGGTCCATTGCGGCCAACCTTCCGGAGAATGTTGGCAGTGCTATTGAGAAAGTGGGGAGGTTAAGACAAAAGCTGCGCAAGGTTGCTCCCAAACCGGAGGAAGGACCAAAGAGAATGTCATGGTCAGTCTAACGAGCCTCTTGCATACTCGGCTACTCTCCGTACTGACGAAGACGCAGGATGATTAAAGTCAGCGATGCCTATAGCTTGGAAGATCTCTGTGAAATGGACGAGGAAGACATGGAACTTCTGTTGCGTTTCTACGGCCCCAACAAAGTACCCCGACTTGGCTGCATCAGGGCTGTCAAGGGAGAATTTGACGCTTTCGATGGTAGCTTCGGGTTCTGCGTGGGCTGTTGATCTGAAAAGTCGGCATCTGCCATGTAAACTATTGTATATAATAAACAGGAAATGAGTTCAGCGTTGGGGTTCACAGGGAATTGCGTCTCTACTCAGATTGTTGTGAAGCAAACGCTGCTTTGAATTGAAATGCCCCTTTTCTACCTTCACATCCGCCTCATCTCGCCTTTCCTTCCAACACGAGAGATGTTGTGCCTCATACGTATGAAGACCGCATATTCTCGGTGTCACCAACCTCTCTTCGCCTAGATGTAGATCTGACGTTTGGATTGCCGGATTCATGCAAAGCCCTTTACACCCTGCAATGACTTCCGGGGCTGATAATGTACATGGTATACACACCTGCAACTTCCGCAGGCCATGCCGCAATGGTTCCCCGGGAAATCACCCTAACCCAATCTCCTCGGTTTCTTCGATCTCGTTCCTCCAAACTTCAGCCTTGTAGCATCGGTAACCTTCGACACCTTGTTCCTCAGCAGCCGTCCTTCTGTCCCCAATAAGGCCTTTGTCACTGCTTCTCGTCCTGCGCCAAAGCCTCTAAGAACGACTTCCAGCTGCTGGATCTCAGCAGTCAAGCCCTTGTCCTGAATCAGAGCCATAACATGACTGGCCAACTGGAAAGCCGAATCATAGTTCTTCCGTGCTCCCTTCCGAAAGCCAATATTGCCAGTAGACACCGAGATTAATGGGTTGCGATCTGGGCCCGTGACGGTGATGTGGGTGTTGTGCTTGGTCGCGTAGACGTGGAAATGATGCGGCTCTTTGTATTCGACGGCTGGCGTGGAGAGGGTGGCACGGCCATCAGAGCTGATGTTGCCCGAATTGGCGTAGAAGGAGGTCCTGTCCTGGCGTATGTCGTTAAGGAGCGAGGCTATGCTGCTTAGGCTGTCGTCAGGGCGGCTAGAAGTTGCTTGGCTCCTGTCTGCGATGGACGTGGAGGGTCGTGGGGTGGATTGGGAGAAGCATCGTGCAGGTGCAGGGGGAAGTCTCGACGCAACGGCTGGCAATGGACATGTTGCAAAGGGCTGAGCCAAAAGGCGCCGCGCAAGGGGCCTGCTCATGGTTCAGGCGGAGTCTGGATGCCAGACTGTCGGGCTGCGTGGTATGGCGACGACAAGACTAAGTGATCTCAAAAAAGTTGAGCTCGGCAAGTTCCGGCGCGACCCGCGGCCCGTACTCCAACATCCGCAGAGTCGTCGGGGCGAGTCTGCGAGAAAATTGATATCGCCGTGCGGCCATTTCTTGACTTCTCCAGTCGCGCCCCAACCTAAACATCCCACCCCTGCAGATATGATCCATCTACGGCCTGCGAGTGCCAGGGCATCGAAACATGTCCTGACGAGCTCTGCAGCCTTGCGACCGTCCTGCGCGAGCCCTGCCATCTATCGACAATTGCTTGGGAACGACATCTCTGCCCAGTCTGCCGCCTCGATACCGCCCCTCCGTTCCAACTTCCTCCCGCAAGATCTACGACTAAGCTTTTCTGGCCTTGGCCGGTCCCGCTCCTTTCACTCCGAGAAGCCCAGTCCGAAGGCTGCAGAAAGCACAGGCGAGAATAAGGAGGGACCCCAAGCTGATCCCAAAGCATCAAGTGAGGAGCAAGGGCACCAGGAGGACTGCGAGGGACAAGACTGCGAGGGACAAGACGGCGAGAAGAAGCAGAAGAAGAAGAAGAAGGAAGATGCTCCACCACCTCCACCGCACGGTAACAAGTCGCCTTGGGAGGTCTTCAGAGAGACCTTGCAGAGCGAATTCAAAGCATCAAAAGAATGGAACGAGTCCACTAAAGCCCTCGCATCTTCAGCAAACCAGTTTACCGAGAGCGAGTCGGTGAGGAGAGCAAGACAGGCCTACGAAGCTAGCACCAGCGCCGTAACATCCACGGCTGGCAATGTTCTGAAAACTACTGCGGGAGCTGTCGGAAAGGGTGCTGCTTGGACTTGGGAGACGCCTGTTATGAAGGGTGTGAGGACGGCTGCAAACGCCACTGGTTCTGTCCTCGAGAAGACCACTCGACCAGTGCGGGAAAGTGAGAGCTTCAAGAATATCAAAAATGTGATCGACGATGGAAGCAGTTCGAGATACGGTGGCTGGGTCGAAAAGGAAGAGCGCAGGAAGGCCCGAGAGCTAAGGGAGGCGAAGGAAGCGGCAGCGGCTGGACGACCTGGAGCAAAGCGTGCTGAAGTCCTGCAGGAAGACCCCAAGTAAGTTTCGATCTATCGCCATAGCTTGCAATCAACCTGCTAACGGCCGCGCCCCAGCGCTGGTACCAACGTAACTCTCCATAAAGACGCTGCCTGGAAGGAATCCTGGCGCGAGTTCCGCGACTCCAGCAGGCTGATGCAAGGCCTCTTCTCCATGAAGTCCGCTTACAACGAATCCGAGAACCCCCTGATCTCCACCGCACGCAGCATCTCCGACCGCGTTGCCGGCTTCTTTGCCGAGAACGAAACAGCCATGGTGATTAAGAAATTCCGCGAGATGGACCCGACTTTCCAACTCGAGCCGTTTCTGCGCGACATGCGCGAATACATCCTCCCAGAAGTCTTGGACGCTTATGTGAAAGGCGACATCGAGACACTCAAGCTCTGGCTGTCAGCCGCACAGTACCAGGTATACGAGGCGCTTACGAAACAATACAAACAAGCCGGCTTAAAGTCAGATGGCAAGATCCTAGATATTCGACATGTTGATATTCTCTCGGCGAGAATGCTGGACAACGAAGTGCCTGTGTTTATCGTCACTTGCAGGACACAGGAAGTTCACGTTTATCGAAATGCGAAGACGAACGACCTCGCCGCGGGCATGGAAGATAAGGTGCAGCTCGTCACATATGCCATCGGTGTCACTCGTATCCCCGAGGACGTCAACAACCAAGAGACTCGCGGCTGGAGATTGATTGAGTTGCAGAAGAGCGGCAGAGACTACATCTGATCCGTTCCGTCTTCTGACAATTTCAATTCAATTGGTTGCCAAAAGGCCCGGCTAACAGCCACTTCGATTTCGACAGGATTTGTGTATTTTACTGCTGCAAACACCCCATGCATAGCGTTATAAAGGGCCCCTGGATTGGCACATTGTTCTTGCAAATGTATAATATGGTAACTGGAGTTAGGTGGCTAGCATCATAGGTGCCCTCACGAATACCAGGAGCTCCTGGCCCGGTTCCATGTACTGAACACGTTGGGGCGCTTTGTATTTGGGGTCGCGAAAAGGTTTCCTGCTTGACGCCACTCTTCTATGACGAGATTTGAGCTTGCCGGGGGAGCTCGGGTCATAAAGGGGTACGATAGAAATCGAACTCATATTCAGCGTGCATCCAAAACGGAGAGTGACAAGGAGCACTGAAGCGCAAAAATATGACATGTTTGGTCTGCTCGGTTCTGACATCTGAAATACGAGCATGAAGAAAGCGACCGTCCTGGCCAAACCACTTGGTGGGGATGGGTTGAGGATAAATTACTCTGAATCGCCTGATCTTAAGATATGTGCCCTTGGGCAAAACGAGTTGTGTCTCTCGTTGAAAGCTTGATTCTCCCGCTTTCATTCCTGTTTAGTCTCTTGGCCCAAATGGATTCGTTTCACTTGCTTGTGACTAGCTCATTTCTGGCCACATCGGCACCATTAGAAGTCGGCATATAGCTTGATTTTGATCTTCAAAGTCAAGTCTGGTTGTCGTCTACTGTGAGGTTTTAGCTAGTTGGTTAGGTTGGAGAAAGCTTGACATGGCAATCTTATCCCCATGACTTCGCACTCTGGCTCGTTTATTATGACTTCCAAGGTTGGCATGATTGGAGTATCCTGGTCCATTTTTGGTTATTCGGCCCAGTCTCAAAACCTCATGTTGTTTGATTCCAGGTTACTAGTCACTTGGAAGTCCGGATCTGCAAGCTTATACAGACATTTTCCGTTCTAATTTATACACTAACACATATCTTCACATCGGTATTTCAGACTCTTAATTCGGTTCGGCGGTAACGATTGTATCAAGTTCAAAAGTACGGGTATATATAAACACTACGGTACATCAAAATAAGCAAATACTTGCAACCGGCTTTCATACCTATGCTCAATACAACAGAGCTTGCTACCACTAGCTCTTACGCGTAAGATAGAAAAGCACCAGTCTTTCTACCGTCTTTGCAAACTTGCCCCTCCTTCTGCTAAGATTCTTTGGAGCATTGAAGCTCACTCGGGAGACGCTCATCTCTCTAGTCGCCGAGTCTCAAGAAGAAGTATCCCGTCAAGGTGTCACGACATTGCCGGTGTTCGAACCCGGACCCCCTAGCTGACCTGGTTTTGCTAAAGTGTGTGGCGCGGAACGAGAAGATACTGCCACTGCCAGGTCTACTATTGCCGGTCCCGGGCCCAGGGCCTACGAATAGCGGGACCCGCAGTACGGACATGATCTGGAAGCGCCGCGACTTCCACCCAGTCCCAAGGCGGCCAAATGCTTTCATGGTAGTGCCTTGTATGCTCATATTCCCTCCTGTCGTCTTCCCTCGTGTGCTGTCGACTTCCAAATACGACATAGCCAGCATTTATCTGCGGAAACGTCCAGCGCATGTCAACCCTATTGATATTGCGCCTGGCATTGACGCGCGCAATCGGCAGTATATTCTGCGCAATATACATCGTTGGTGAGAAAGCCGGATCTGCGCGGGACAGCTTCTCTGCCTCCAAATAATGCTCCTTCATGGCCTCTATCGGGTTCCCCATAGGCATCGGACGCGGTTGGTTAGATCTGATGTTGCGCAAGATGAGTAGAAAACTGAGGATCTGCTCCCTCTCGAGTATACGCCAGTACTCAGCCTTTTTATCCTCAGAGCTGGCATTGCCCCAGTCGCCGAGGAGAAACTGCGGGAGCTTCGCGGTGTCATCGGGCCAGTGAAGGAACATATTTTCTTTACGAATCTCTCCATGCAGTATAGGTCTCCAGTCGGCGGGGAGCTCTTTGTCGGGTTCGTACCCGTCGCTCATGTAGGCCAATACTAATATCATTTGCTCAATCAGCGCCCAGATGAAGGGCGCCGGGATCGGCAAGCCAGCCAGGCGGTATTCTTCCATGGTAATATGGAGGTCACCGCCGTTGGCATATCCATAGTAGAAAACATCTCCCTCGGTTCTTCGGGGACCTAGGTACCTGGAGCCACGACTGTTGTAGACGACGTGATGGACCATCTCAGGGACCATGTGATAGGGCATTCGTGACATGAGGTATTCTTCCACGCTCACTACGTAATCCGGGTCGTTGGCCCTCTCACGCCTGTCGCGAGCCTTGCCGGGCCCATTTTTTGGGAACGTTTCCTCATCGAGTTCGTCGTACTTCTTACGCACGTAGTATTGTCCGTCGTCCATAGATCGTACCAGGAATGTATATCCCTGCGAGCCGTAGGGCAAGGGGTACACTAGAATATAGCCTTCGCCATTGCCTAGAAGTGAATTACGGATGGTTCGTTCTCACGAGACACTGAAATTGTAGTTGTGTAAATATGCTTGATTTCGTAAATGAGGTTTGACTCCGTAAATGAGGGTTATTTGCTGAACTCGGGTAGGCCCTTCCCTGAATAGTCGCGGTTTGCTGGTAAACCAAGACCCGGGTACTGGCTTCCTTAAAGTATCGAGTACGGCTTTCAATGTTGTTCCATTGTAATCATGGTCTTGTTAGATAGCCGTTACCGTAACAAAAATGAAAGCTTGAAGGAACTCCATTCTTTGACTTACTTAAACAACAATGTCCACGTTATCTTTGTGAGGAAGATTAGGTGGAACAGAGACACCTTGACTTTAGAGACCTCGACGACGCTGCTGTTTCTGGTTTATAACCAATGCCAACGGTAAAATGAGCAAGGGATGCTATCTTTATCTATGCTCGGGCTGCCTAGTATGTTCATGGCGGAAGTTCGTATCGTAGCCTACCTACCCCACGTGGGGATATACATGCTCCATGGCTTATGGAATTTTCTTCCGAGCAGACTTTTAGAATAATCGGGCTTGCTAATAATGACTTCAGTGGAGCTGCATCGTAGCATTCAACGAGTACAGGAAATTCTCGGCGAGCGAATACTTTATTATGCACGTCGGAAAAATGATAAGTTCAGACGAAACTGAGTAGTAAGCTCTGGTATTTTGCCAGGAACACAATATTGTATAATTACAATAAAGTATTCGAGCTTATAGCAGCACATAAGGCGGATAAATCTGGCGAAGCTTCCCAGATCGTTGCTCTACCGATCAATCGATATTCATAGCGTCCTCGTGGTCGAACGGATCATTATGTCTCCTCTTGGCTTTCAAAGTCCTCATAAGCTTCGCACAATCCTTAAAGCATTCCCTGTCGATATCCCCTACCATGCTAAGCACCGTTAAATGCCTCCCACACTCGATAATTCTCTGGTCCTTCTCTGCGAACCATTCGAGGTTCTCAGACACAAATCGCCGTACGGCAGCTGGCCTAAGAAGCTTATTCTCTTGGATTTTTTCTCGGAGAATGAACGAGTCGAACTGGCAGATATACTCCTTTTCCGCGTCGGTAATATCTGTAAAGTCGTGAATTACGTCACAGTGCTTTTTGATAAGCCATTCTTCGTCTGGCTCGTGGGCGCTGGGATCGAATGTGGAGCCGGGAGGAATGCCCTGTCGAAACACGTCATGGAAGGGGCCTTTGTCGTGCGGTACGGTTATGGCCTTCTCCTGGGGAAGCGCTTGTTTTCTCGTAGGCGATTTATTCTGGTATTCGGGCTGTGGTTTCCGAGATATCCTGGGAGGTAGCTGAATGGGACGCGGCTTCTCGGGTTCTGCATGGAGTTTTGGCATGGAGGGAGAGGCAACATCTGACAGCCCCACCCCGCGTAAGGAGATTTTGATTGTGTAGCCAGTGCCTGAACTGTGAGAATTGACAATCTCATATTCGAAGTGGTTGTGTGACGTTTTGAGATGCATCAAGAGATCACTGTCCATTGGGAATTTCTGTAAACAGAATGTACAGGTGAAACCAATCACTGTCGAGTTTTTGTGTTGGTCGAAGGCATAATTCAAAGGTGTGGTGCAGTCTGAAGGTACAAGGGGGCGACCTGGTGTTTCAAGTCGTGGTGGTACTGCCCATGCTCTCTCGATATAGATTTCACTGCGACCATTAGCATTCAGTTCGTAGGTGCATCTTCAGTTGCTTACTATGGGATCAATTGTTTGGCCTTCTCCAGACGCATAGTGAGCGATAGGCCCAGAGGCATAGGAGAAGCGCTGAAATCGAAGATATCCGGCGTTTGGGCACTTAACGTGATATCATTTTGCATAGATCCACGGCGCAGGGCCTGCACTATTTCGTCCTGGAAGCCCTGCGCACCTCCTATGTCTACCGGTGGCCAACTCTGGGCGTTCAAAGGCTCCAGCTCAACCTTGAGCAGATACTACTGAAAGGTTAAATGGTACTCTGTGACGGCACTACTGCAAGTAGATTGTATTAACTCACATTAGGTGCGAAACCCCACACTGAAACTTCATTGGGGGCCGACGCTCCTTTTATGGGCAAAGGTGTCTTGGTCATCAAAGCCTCCATTGAAAAAGTGAAAGGCGTATCGAGAGTCAAATAGGCCCCGCTTCCAGCGCGCACAAGCTCGCAGACCTGAGCATTGCGTACAAGCTCCGTGTACTTTCCAGCCGAGCTCTTGTCGTGGGCCTTTTTCTCTTCACACGAGTAGTAGATTGACATGGTGGCACGACATCGGCCGGCGGTCACATCAGGAGTGGCAGAGTGCGGGACAGATGCCGAGTTCTTCCTCGAGATCCTTAGCACGGATATGCGCAAGACTTTCTCGAACGACTTGGCCTTCAGTACCACATCATCTGGCGTCGACCTCTTGCTTCTCTTGGTGGCTTCTCTCTCCCCAGTCGCGCCGTCGCAGGCTGACCGCGGCCGCTTGAGGTTGGGCTGGTCGTGGGCGGGAGGAAGGGGATTCATGGCGATCGGGCGGGAAGGTTGAGGGTCGACGCGGATGCTGGATCAAAAGCTACGGTCACTGGGGGAGACGATGGCGAGAAAGTTTATGGTAGGTAGTAGGTGCGGGGCGTCAGTACGATTTGACAAACAAACATTGAACTGCGATGCACCGGGACGTTCAAACTTTGATCCGCCGATGGAAGCCTCGGTGGCGGTCCAGTAGAGTAGTACCTCACTCCCTTCAAGTTCACTTCACCCCGAGTTATGTTTGCGGAGCTGTGAATTTTGCTCAAGCCCGACAAACCCGCCGGTTTTCCGTCCACGGTCTTCCATCGCAGTGCGCCATTCTCTGCAGTGCCTCGACGCTTCGTCCAGAAAGCAGAGATGCGCGAGGCTTGAGCTTCTGCACTCAATCGTCATCGACCCGCTGCACGATTCCAGCTCGACCAAACCATCTCCGGCCCGTCCACTTCGCAAGCATCTGCCATGGCTCCAGCCTTGCGCCGACACTCTCAGCGCTCCGAAAATAGCGGCCGCGCGACGAGAAGCGCAAAGAGCGTCGTCGATTATCGTGAAGCCTCGACCGACAACGACGCCGACCAAAGCGACGAGGATCCCAGTGAGGCAGCCGGAGATGTATTCGACTTGCACCAACCCATTTCAACCCCCGACCTCTCCACTTCACAACCATTTGCCACGGCGTCAAGCTCGCGCCAGCGCGCTCTGCGCTCAGTGAATGCCAGCCGGGCGACGAGAAGCGCAAAAAGCGTTGTCTCGTATCGTGAACCTTCGACCGACACCGAGGGCGAGCCAAGCTACGGAGAACCCATTGATGCAGCCAGCGATGCCGATGCTGAAACCCGCCTTCCAAAGGAGGCTCGGCGGACCAATCCAAAAAGATCAGTGGCTGCAACTTCCGTATCGCCTGTCAAGCAGCAGCGCCCATTACCACAGCCCAGGACTCGGACTCGGACGGACAAGAACAAGAGGCGCAAGGCACCTATCGCACCCAAACGAGAATCCCGCAAAGACAAAGTGGCGCAGTGTACCGAGATCAAGTCTCTCGTGATCCCGAAATGGGCGTCTTTGCCGTATCAAGTCCTTCTCCAGATATTCCGCTACGCGTATAAGCCTCTATACGATGGGAATTTTCAACCTAACGCATTGACGGTAGCTTCGCTGCTCAAGACAGCACGCCTATGCCGTGCTTTCGCTGAGCCGGTCCTGTCTGTTTTATACCAGTCTCCACCTTTGATTCCCATGCAAACCGCTCATAAGCTTGTTGAACTACTGAGCGCTGACCCGGTTCCCATGAGTTTCAACTACAGAGCAAAGATAGAGCGTCTGCAAATCGAAGTCAGTCAGACAGCCATGTATCGTCTGCAAAACAGAGGACTGCTAAATCTACACGGCTTGGTGAAACACTGTTCACGTTTGGCAGATCTTGAGTTATATCACCTCAAAGACATGGCGCCATATCGTGAGCTGGATCACCCCATCAAGTGGAAATATCCAGAGGAGCTCTTCATCGCTTTGGAAGAGAATGTCGACGGCGAACCAACTCGGCTCAAGAGCTGGCGCTGGAGCTCGAGATTGGCGGTAGATCACCCGCTCGAGCAGCTTCGGGAATTCCACTTGCGGCCGAGTTTCCACAGCCTGCAGAAGATCGCTTTCGTAAATTACCAAACACCTCAACTACGAAAGGACGAGGAGGATCCAGACCACGAACATCGCATAGCTGAGTGTCTCGAGGTCCTCCCCGATCTCAAACACCTGGTTTTCGAGTCATGTACCCTCGTAAACTCGAAACTCCTGCCGCTCCTGCCAAAATCCCTACAGCACCTCGAGTTGATCAACTGCTGGGAAATCACGGCAGAAGATCTCGCCTGTTTTCTCCTGACGCATGGACATAGCCTCCAAAGTCTCGTATTGAACAACAACAAGTCCCTTAGCTTGTCATTTTTGCCAGTTCTTGCTGAATCTTGCCCAAACCTCAAAGTGCTCAAAATGAACCTTATCTACTACAATATTCATCCGGCCTATCATGACTCCGAGCCGGAGTACGAGCATCTTCTGCTGCCTGGGGAAATTCCCACGTGGCCTGCATCGCTCCAAACCATTGAGCTTGTTCAACTCAGGCAGTGGGACAGTGAAGTCGCCACCGCTTTTTTTCAAAGCCTACTAGATAGCGCAGAACACCTTCCCCTCTTGCGATATCTCGTCATCAAGGCCATTCTCAACATTGCTTGGCGCGACAGATCATCTTTCCGCGATCGGTGGGTGGGATCGTTCCAACGAATCTTCAAGAGAACGTCTCCGCCACCCGTCAGACTCATCTCACTTCGTCCTGAGACGCAGAACCCACCGAAGGATACTGTTCTATTGGAGACGACGCAGGACGGAAGCTCTTCACGCCGGGTAAGTCACGGTTCGCTCATGGGTCTTGAGTCGAGCAAATCCGAGCAAGAAGGATCAGCCACAAGCCCCAGGCGAATGGTGCGGAAGCGTAAGCAGATTAGCTATGCCGAAGACGATGATTCGGAAGACGAGCCACTCCAGTCAAGAGCGGCAAAACGTCGCAGTAGCCGTATTACCAAAGATGAAGCCGAGGAGCAAGTTGAGGAACACAAAGAGCAGGGTGAGGCGAAGGAGACGTTTGTTCAAGGTATGTGCGAGGTAGTTGAGGTCCGTATCGACAATCTACGGCCATCAGAGAATCAGTATGCCGAGATAGACTTCGTTGGCTCAGAACCAGAAGGCGATGAAGACTGGGATGGCACGGCAGACGTAGTGGGCGATGGCTCGTTCGCATGGTGAGATGCTTCTTGGAGTTGATGGGCTCGGAAGTCTATGATTAAGGTGTTTGCTTGGTATGGCTACATTGGGCATTTACGTCTGTGGCCTACATAGCATTATTGAGTCGCTGGCTTTCGCTGGGGACCATGATCCCGACTCTAGAATGAACGAGATGACAATGATTTAATGATATTGACATTTCGGTGCTCTTCGTGTGATACAAGCTTTCCACGACAGGCACGAGGAGTCTGGCAGGCAGCATTCAGACGACAGCTGTGCTCGAGACACACGTTGGCGGGCCGCGATAGGGGTACACATGTGCAGAAGCGTAAGGCAACAATCACAGATTATAGTGGGAATCGATGGCGGAGGACAAAGAGCATACAGACGAGGGCGAAGGAAGAAGAGTTGCTGACATGTCGGAAGAGGGGAAACATTGAAGTACAGTCGATATAATAATGCACAAAAAAATGTAAGTTTAGTGTGAAGAACTACATGTATCAATGCTGGGACATAACGTGGCCGGTGTTTTTAAAGTAGCGTCCCGCTGCCTATGTGACAACATATGTCAACATAGTAAGTTTAAGCTCGGCCCCGGCAGGCTAGTCCGAAACCCACCCAGTCCCGCCCACTGTGATCGCCCTTGTCACGACGCCCGGGGGGGGGGGGGGGGGGGGGGGGGGGGGGGGGGGGGGGGGGGGGGGGGGGGGGGGGGGGGGGGGGGGGGGGGGGGGGGGGGGGGGGGGGGGGGG